>BGPR01018987.1:0-16269 GCA_013235015.1 Araneus ventricosus | reverse complement strand
TTGGAAAGAGGGTTGCCAGGCTTATTATGATTTGGGACTACGATGGCCTGGTGTCAGAGTTGAAGCTTTCGGACGGAAGGGTCGTGATGTTCAGACATAATTTCACCAAATATCCTCTCAATACGTGAGTCTTGTGTGCACGTAAAATATGTCGTGGTCAAACTTCATCTCTATAGCGTGAAGTGAAATTTTGGAAAGAGGGTTACGAGGCCAAGTATCGCTTTTCCTCATCTGACTACGGTTTAAAATTACGAGGTATGTCCCCTAATATCCCTAGGGCAATTTCAAAACTAGTTACTAATATAATCAACAAATCAGAAAAAGGACTCCTCCTTTTTCGAGCGTTTAACCTCATTGTACGAATTTAAAGCGATAATATTCACACACTTCTATAAATACCAGTTCTTTTGCACCGATATTCATTCTTTAAACAGATGAAATGTTAAACTTTTCACCTGTTTAACTAATGAGATCAAATAGGTGGATTAGCGAAATTTATTCCTGTTCATAAATTTCACTAATCTTTCCCGAAATCATTTAAATTGTTTGCTAAGCATGATTGGTATCAGGTCATCACTTTAAAGCCAATTAATCATGCAATTTGGAAATGTAACGCAAGAAATGAGATTAATTCTAGTTGAATATTTTTGATTATGTAGGAATAGTTCAACTTCTAGACCAGAACAATTGACTTGACTGAAAACTACCACTAAATTCAAAGTATATATTTTCTTACAAAATATCGTCTTTTTTTGGTGTTAACTTCAGTTAATGACAACCATAGTTAGCATACGCGCCAAATGAAACATTTTCAATAAAGGTAAATTTAAATATTGGTCTACTCTAGAATGGTCTGTTTTGGTTGCCAATTCAGTATTCTGTTCATGCGTTTATCATATATTTTATACATTTGGCAATTTTTTGGGGGCCCTCTTAATGTAAATGTAGTCTGTTGGAAAAATAAATAAGATAAACAAATATAATACAGTAAAACCCCGGTTAACCGAAATCGGATTAACCGAAACCCCGGTTATCTGAAATGCCTCTGAAGTTGCAAATTCAGAAAACTTCTTCTTCTTCTTTAAGAGCGTAACAACCTGTCGCAGGTCTTATTTGCCTCGACAGCACGCTTCTTCCAACTCAGACGATCCAAAGCAACTCTTTGCCAGTTTTTTTATTTTCAAGATTTTGATGTCATTTTCTGTATCGTCCAGCCATCTTGTTGAAGGTCTGCCCCGGGCCCGGGCTCCCCCGGGGTTCTTGAAAGTGTGCAATCTAGTCGGGTTATTTTCGGGGGTTCTCTAGACATGGCCGAGCCATCTCAGTCTGTTGCTTCTGATGATTTGCGTAACCTGAGGCTCTTTGTAAAGTCTATAAAGTTCAAAATTATATCTGGTTCGCCAGAACCCTTGTTCTTGTACAGGCCCGAATATAGCTCTTAACACTTTTCTTTCAGAAGCTTCCAGAGCTCGCTGGATGTCTACTTTTAATGTCCAAGTTTCGCTAGCATAGGCAATATAAGTGTCTTGTATAATCTGTGCGGCAATAATCGCGAACGCTAGAGCAGCGCTGGTCTATGGTTAGCGGAGAGGTGAACCTCGACCTATAAATAAAAAGAGAAATCAAATAAAAAGTACTATTAACAATTCAAACGAATTTAAAAAATATTTCAATGTTTTAGTAGCCCGCAATATGCTTCTGCATACGAAAAACAAAGGTAGACAAAAACATTCCAAATAAGCATAAAGACAAAGAAATTCAGAATGAAAAAAACTGTATCAAGAGAACAAAGAATCCATTCAAGTATACGTTATCAAGGGTTATATGCTTGGCATGGATTCAAAAAAATTTGGGAAATTTTTCTAGAGCACAAACGAAACAGCAAGAAAAATTTGCAAAATCCTCCTTTCAAATCCAAGAATAAAAGTCTCTTGGCGCATGCAGGCAATATAGGCAACGAGAGAGCAGACCAACTGGCAAAAGACGCAACACAACATGGGCAACCCTATTCACATACTAAGCTTCCTAAGCAGCGCATAAAAGGCCTCCTCCGGAAGAGGATGCTTGAGGAGTGGCAAACCTTATGGAAGAATGGCGATACAGGCAGGAAAATCTATAACATCATGTCCTCAGTTAGTCTCCGACCCACTAACTGGATTAGAGAGGATGTTATCTTCTTCTCTCAACATGGACCTTTCCCTGCCTACCTCAAAAGGTTTCACCTGTCTGACAGCGATTACTGCAGTTGTGATGGAATTGGCACGGCACTTCACTATGCCACGGAGTGCATTTATACAGTGTCTTGGCATATGAGAAAGCCAGCGCTAAATTTCGAACAAGAATGGCTGAAAAGGGTCGCCAATAATCTCGTCTCCAGGCAGAAAATTCGTGGGATTATGAAATTCATTAGCGAAAACAGAGATCTCTTCCGGCCTCCCTAGCCTTCAACTTCCCAGCGAGCTGAACTAAGTAGCTCAATTACCGGACATTCCCCCTTCAAATAAAAGAAAGGTATTTCAACATCTAAAGAAAAGAAGACTATTACGAACTAATAGTGTAAAAGTGAAAATGCCTGTGCTGTACATAGTGTATATATTTCCTTCTTTCTGATTATTTTGTTTTTCTTTTCCTTAAATAAAATTCCCGTGTCTTGCCCATCAAACCGTTCAGTGACCGGTCTGGTCACGGGTACGGAGGTAAGGGACGGCGTTCTCTTCTGTAAGAAGCTTAACTTTCGTCAAAGGAAGCCTCTGGTAACCCGAAAGATCCCAAGAGAAGAAAAAGACAAAGCAAGGAATAATCACAAAAATCTTTTTATACACAAAAACAAGAACTCCAATCAGATTCATTTGAAAAACAATTTAAAGAAAATCACCAGCCACCAGGCACCGAAATGCCGTCATGAAAACAAAACGTCATTAATCAAAGAAAAAGTATTCGACTTACCATAGCGAAGAGAACAAGATGGTCCTACAAGACTAAAAAGAATAATTTTCCCGCTCACGAAATTCCAAGAAATTCGCCACATCCCTACTCGAAAGCAAAACAATCTTAAGATTTCCTTTTGTTCGATTAACGGGGTTGTACAGTCGTCAACAAAAAAAATGGGACACCTCTGTAACTTTGGTATTTATTATCAGGTCTTCACAAATCTAGCGTTGATGTGAATAGCTCAAGAGGACAGGTTTATTCAGATAAAAAAACTGATTAACCGAGTTAATTGACATAGTTAATTAACAGCTATCTTGGAATTTTCCCAGTACGCCTATCAATTATTTCACTAAATCGACTTCCCATCATGAAATTAGCCTCCCCAAAATTTTGTATAGAGTTCTGATTAAAGTTTCGACAGTTATAGGGTTTTGAAAAATGGCCTTTCCCATGTTGACTGAATTTTAAGAACTTTTGACGATATCTCGGAAAGTATTATGTATTTCTCAAAACTTTTTTCACTCACTAAAAGAACACTATTTTTTTTACATAAAGTCATGAAAAAAATTCATAAATGAAGAAAAATTAATAATTTTTTAAATATGACTGTGAAAAAAAGTGAACTGTAACATAGTAAAGTTTTTACATGAAATCAAAGCTGAGGCGTTATAACGCCGGTATCAAAAAGCTCAAGTGCATATATAATAGTTTTCGAAATATGAAATGAATCACCAGGGTCATGAAAAGTAGACCAATAAATGCAAATAAATATAATATTCTGTCCCTCAAAAAGTGGGTGTTACCTGTCAACAGTGAGAATTTGCAGTTTTTTGTAAATATTTCGGAAACTATTATAGATATGCACTTGAGCTTTTGGATACCGGCATTATAACGTCTCAGCTTTGCTTTCATGTTAAAACTTTACTATGTTACAGTTCACTTTTTTTTCACAGTCATATTCGAAATTTTTAAAAAAATTATTAATTTTTTTATTTATGAATTTTTTTCATGACTTTATGTAAAAAATAGTGTTCTTTTAGAGAGTGAATTTTTTTTTTTGAGAAATATATAATACTTTCCGAGATATCGTCAAAAGTTCCTAAAATTCAGTTAATATGGGAAAGGCCATTTTTCAAAACACTATAACTCTCGAAATTATCATCAGAACTCTATAGAAATTTTTGGAGAGTCTAATTTCATGACGGGAAGTCGATTTAGTGAAAAAAATTGATAGGCGTAATGGGAAAATTCTGAGATAGCTGTTAATTAACTCGGTTAATCGGTTTTTTTTATCTGAATAAACCTGTCCTCTTAAGCCATTCACATCAACACATAGTTTTGTGAAGACCTGTTTATAAATACCAGAGTTACAGAGAAGTTCCATTTTTTTTGTTGGCGACTGTATCGTATAATAAAACAGGCGATGAGTTTCCGTAAAATGTAAGGTAATAGTATAAAATGCGGCATATATTTCATGATCACCTTTTTATATGTGGATGAAACTTACGTTATTTTAAATATACATTTTGTCAGGTTTTCTTATATAAATATAGTTGAAAAATTAAGTAATAAGGAGATAGAACATATATCTATCCAAAATCAAGGCCAAATATATTTCCATACAATATGAATTTCATTCATCAAATTAATAATTTTGATTTCTATTATCATGGTAAATTAGGTTACTTTGAAAAATGGAGTTACGAAAATTGTCTGACGCGGTGTAGTGGGGTTGCAACCAGTATTTTTGGTATTTTTGAAGCGATTTTGTTTCACACCTTTGCACACTAATTCGCAACATTTCTTTGCTTCTCATGCTATAGTTTTTGAAATGTAAATCGATTTAATCCCACTTATGCTCTATTGGACTAAGTTGGGTGACTAGATAAGAAGTCATTGTGGCTCTTTTTATTATAAGCTTCTATTCAACTTGCCTGTTGAGTCCTCACATCTTCAGATCGATTTCTTACACACACACACACACTTCCAATCGAGCTACAGTTTTGAAATTTAGCACAGTGGTGGGTTTCCGGTGACAATACAATATTTTGCAAAAAAATCTGCAATCTATACTATTTTAAACCTAACAAAATGATATTAAAATTTTAGCCCTATATTTAGGCGATTAAGTTTGGAAGGTGGTAACCTCACGTTACGTAGGGTTGTAACAGAGAATACGCTATACTTCCGGCGCTTCACTGATGAATGACGTAATAGCTCGTGTTTCTGTGCATCTTGGGTTTACTTTCTAATAGAATTCGCCACCAACCATAATAAAAAGAACCAAAATACATTACTTTCTAGTGAGTGCGACAAGCGCTGCGCACTCAAAGTTTCGTCTCTCGGTCTGTGTCGCACTTTTTTCAAATTCGTGATATGTAATATTCGTAACGAATATTTAATATGTATTTTATATTGGAGAATTCGGTAATTGAATTTGGTTTACTACGCCTAACATGTGTGTATTCGTGTCAGCCGTCACTAAAAAGTGTAGAAAATAAAATTAAAAAAATAAGGTATAAGCTTTTATTCATGCGAAAAACTGAACGTATAAGTTGAAAATAATTTTTCTGATTACAATAAAATGTATATGGTTCGAATAACAGCGTGGGCGCCTTTACCTTCTAGGAATAATCCATTTCTTTAAGGAAATATACACAAAATATAAAGTGCCCATGAACCATGCATTTTATTGTAATCAGAAAAATTATTTTAAACTTATGCGTTCATTTTTTCGCATGAATAAAAGTTTATACCTTAATTTTTTTTATTTATTATACTGCCAATAACTTTTAACTCCGTGCTGAATGTTTGAAGTCATTGTCATGGTATAGTAAGCAGTCATCATAGAGAGAGTTCATGTGTATTTTAATGAACACTTTTCATTTTAATGCACGGATGCATATGTCCGTCAAAGCGGCATGTAATCAATTTCAGTTTTCGATACCCAGAAGAATTTACTCTCATCCGCCATGTCGTCCTTCATTCTGAACATTCCGCAGAAATTCTTTAATGTCATGTTATAATTTCCGCTTAAACAACCAGGGTTCATTTTCGACTGGCACACACACTTATGTCACATTCTTATTTATTAAGAAACGGAGAGGGGGAAATAAACTTTCATGAAGATTTCACAAGTATCAGCCATCTACGAAATAATACTTGAACTCTTCGCTCGGTGTTAATATCTGATGCATCATTTGCCAAGAATGTTTCTGTAGCAATTATCTTGAGAATTTCAGAGAAAAAAGAATCACAGTATTTTTGATAGTGAAAAGAAAAAAAAAGGAATTACAGTTTATTAAATTTGGATAGTAATTTAATATTATTTTGTATACATATTTCATAATAATATTAAATTATTCAGTTAAACAATAATTGAAACATAACTCCTCTAGTTTCATAGCTGATAATTAAAAAAAAGAATCTATAATCAGAAATAAAAACTAATATCACTAAAGATCAAATTCCTTTCTAATTTGGACTATTTATCGTGAATCACATGCACTGAAGAATCATCTCAATGCTTTTTTCGTTCAAACTGAGAATGACGGGAATGAAAGTTCATAATTACAGAATAAGCTTATGACTTTGTCATTTTTATTTTTAACTAGCCGCCTCCAGCGACCAGCTTGTTCGCCGGGATTATAATTTCAACTGAATCTTTTATGTATAAATTGATATTCATGGTTGCTTTAACATAGTAATTTTAAATTTAAAATTTTGATAGATATTTAACTCATGTTCTTTCAATAGCCTTGCACCTGTTCTGTTCGTTGTCTGCATGGACGTTCCTAATGGAGTCGAGTAACTGTCCGTCTCATGTAGCATACAATTGTCCATTGCCGGCATCAACTTCGCTCTCTAATTTTTCTTTCAAAATATACATTTGATTTCAACATTAAAATGGCACGGCACATTTTACTTCCAGCAGCATGTTAGCTGGATGAAAATATACTTGTTAAAACATAACATTAAACATTAAGATATTACCTTAGCTTTCAACAATGGAAGAGAAACAAGCAAATAAATATTTGTTTAAACGATGAAAACGGTTTGAATTGCGTTGCAACAATGGAAAATATATGTTGTAAATTATGCCAAAACATATTTTTTTGAATGTATTAAAATTAGAGAAAAAAATCGTACGTTAACTTAATTGATATCATTGAAAAGATTATTTTTTAAATTTTCAGATGGTATAAAAATAATTTTTGTACTGCAATATGTTCGGAATTTATTAATGAAAACAGCCAAAATTTAGCTTAATTTTTAATTAATTGAAATTCTAAATAATTATAAAAAACGGCCCCGAGGTGCACATTCCCACCCTCCAAGATATGTTTGTGCCAAATTTCGTTGCTCTAGGCATAGCGATCTGTCTTGTAGAGCACCAACGCACACACAGACACACATTCTCATTTATTATTAGTAAAGATTTAGAGATGTATATAAGGCCGGATTAAGCTCTTTAGGGGCCCTAAAGCAATGCGAGTTTAGGGGCCCTCTTTGTCCTTTCCAAGCTTCCAAAACCAGGTATTTTTATTGATTTTTAATTTATTAATATAAATAGTTTTTAAGCAACAAATATTACGACAAACTGAAATAATAAAACATTTAAATGCATGTCATCTTCAAGAGAGTTGGGTTCAGTGTCTCACGTATAAGAAAATTTAAAATTTGAATTTAAAAGTGGTTTCAAACAAAATGGTAAAACAAATTATAAAACATTTTTTAGCTCATTCTAAATATTAAAATTTTACCGGGACTGTTGAATCGTGAATCAGTCAACCAATTGTTAAACAAAACTGGACCACACTAAACTGCAAAGAAATTTGAAAATATGAAAAAAAAGTCCTAAAAATAACGTTCTGAAATTGAAACGCTATTAGATTTTAATTTGAATAAGTTCGAATACACGGCCCTTATAAGTCAAATGAAAGCACGCATTTAAATTATCCGGGAAATATCACAAGGAAAGATCTAGCCCTGCCCCCCCCCCCAAAGTTGGGGGGCCCTTTTGGATGTTTAATATGTGGTATTTTTGATAATCCGGCCACGGATGTATATGTGCTGATATTTAAATATTACGTGACATTTACATATTAAATTTTTTGAATATGAATCTCTACTAATAATAAAGGAGAATGTGTATGTGTGTATTGGCGCTCTACAGGCCAGACCGCTGGAAGCTATAGCTACGAAATTTGGCGCAAACATACTTTGGATGGTGGGAACGTGCACATCAAAGCCCTATTTTCTAAAATTTTAATTAATTAAAAATTAAGCGAAATTTTGGCATTTTTCCGCAATAACTTTCGAATCACAGCACAGAGATCATTTTTACGCTACCTGAAAGAGCAAAAAATTACCTTTTCAATGATATGAATTAAATTGATGTACAATTTTCTTCTCTAATTTTAATAAATTTTTAAAAATATTTTTTGACTTAACTTACAACAATACTGTTCATTGTTTTAACGCAATTCAAACAGTTTTCATTGTTTAAACAAATATTTATTTGCATGCTTCTCTTCCATTGTTGAAAGCTAAGATAATATCTTAATGTTTAATGATATGTTTTAATCAGCATAATTTCATCCAGCTAACATGCTGCTAGACGTAAAATGTGCCGCGACATTTTAAAGTTAAAATCAAATGCATATTTTGAGAGAGGAATAAGAGAGTGAAGATGATGTTGACAACGGGCAATTATACGCCACACAACACAGACAGTTACTCGACCTATCTGTGGTCGAGTAACTGTCTGTCAAAATAGAATTAAATCCAAACTAGAATTTTATTATTCACTAGAAGACGAATAACAAATGAATTTAAGTATATATATTCTTAAGATTTTCTCGTTGAAATTAAGAAATTCCATCGATTAAATATTTCATCTATCTATTTCCGTCGAAAAAAACCGATTGAACTTAGTGAAAATTATTCTCACTAAGTACATTTATTCCAATCTTTCCATATGATATTCAATAGATTCTTTTGAATGAAAATGCAACTAAAATTTATGTCAAGCAGATTTTGTATAGCAAAATGATTTTAATCTTTTATCATTAGATATTGGCTTTCATCTTTAAAATTTTTTTAATACTGAAATATATTAAACTTTTCAGGAACAAAATTAAGAGAGTTTAGAAATGTTTTAATTCTAAATTATTATTTGTTTAACTTTATGAAATAAGATTGAAAGATAAGAAACCTTAGAGGATATGTAGTGATTTCTGTTAAGTTTAATATCACTTACTTTACTTCTCTAGAAGCACAAAAATATTGTTAAGATATTTTTCAATATTTGCAATATTGCGCAATACCGTAAAATATCTTAACAATAAAACATAGTTTCATCGGATTTTATGTTCAGTTAATTCGTGATGAACTGAAACCTTTTCTTTTCATTGACATCGAGTAGTGTTGAGATTGAGCTGCCATCTAGATGCAGAAAAATGAATCATTAAAATGCGCGTTATAATTTTTTATATTTTTTCCTGTTTCCTCTTTCGCATTTTTTTATGATAACATTATCGTAAAAGATTTTTATGTTTTATCAAGAATAATTTAGCATTTTTTCGAAAAAAAAAAAAGAAATCAAACAGAAATACTGATTATAATTTTTCTTTAACTGTGACTTTTATTACGCAACATAGAAAACAACATTTTCACGTTTACTATTTCCGATTTCCTTGTAGTCTTGTTTGTAAACAAGTGTCTGCCTGCTCTGCTTCAAGATGAATCGTATCTTAGCTCTGAATACTTTGCGAAAATGTGTTTTTCAGAAATGTAACTCAACATTGCGCATTACTAGCAATCTAAGTAGAAAATATTCTGTTGTTTCCATGTCTGAAAATGGTCCAAATCCATATATCGAGCGAGCAAACGAGTGCATTACAGACAAACGAGCACGTCTGCTATACCAAAGTCGAAAGCGGGGTATGCTGGAGAATGGTTTAATATTGAGTACATTTGCCGGAAAATATCTAAATAATTTCAATAATGAGCAGCTAGCCTTGTATGACAAACTTATAAACATACCTTCGAATGACTGGGATTTGTTTTACTGGGCAACTGGAGTTAAAAGTACACCTCCCGAATTTCAAAATGAAGTGATGGAATTATTAAAGAGACATGTTAAGAATGAACTGAAAGAAACCCGCTACACCCAGCCTGATTTGAACTGACTTGCATGTTCATCAGATTCTAATATTTTGTTGCAGTGATAGATTCATTATATTTTACGACAGTTCTTTTATTTTAACTAAACTTTTGAAAGATGAGTATGTTTTAAAACGCTGTTGAATCCCCAACATGTAAATAGTACAGAGATTCAAATTTTGTTGTATTATATAGTAGATAGCATATGCTAGAATGTATTTCGAAGTGTCGTGTAAACATTTATCTAAGATAGTTTCCAAATAAATATTTTTGATCTTACATTATGTGTGACAGGAAACTTTATTTATGCATTGCAAGTGACAGTAGTTTTTGTCTCAAAATATATTTGCTGCTTTGTACATATACTACTTGTAATACTTTTATCTTAACGTCATTTTTTCGGCAAAATAGAAAGTTTTGAGTGAATTAATTAAATCGCTTAAAAGTTTATACATTATCATTCATTAATCATGGTTATAAGATGTTATTACATTTTTACGATCATAAATATTATGAGATAGTTATAAAAACCAAATAAATCTCATAAGAATATATTTTAAGATCAGTTCTGAAGCAAAATTTATTTGATATGCTAGCTTAGTATGTTTTTTATTATCTATTTCACCTATAAATGATTAAAATAATTTAGATTTTTTTGGTAAATATTTTGTTAAACTTTCAATAAAATTTCCCTTGAGGGAAAAAAAAAATTATGAGTACTTTAAATAGATATTGATCTTTAATATAAATTAAAGAATATAAGATTTCTTACTAAAATATCATTGCTGAAAACAAAAGCCAAAGTAAAACATTACACTGTTGAAATTGTAGAATATAATAAAATATAAATTTGTATATTAATTATGATGGATCTTCTTCAATAAAAAGTCTCAGAAAATTAAGTTAAGAAATACATAATGAATTTAGACCTAAGCATTTAAGGCCCGAACAAAAGTGCAGCCTCATTGCGAAATTGACTTGCAGGATCTTGGAAACAAATTTCATACAACAATATAATTCATTGCATTTTGCTCTTTATTACATTGGTATAGTAAGGACTTAAGGAATACATGAAAATGATAAATAATTAAATTATTTTTAGAAATCACACAAAATTTTCAGTGACAGAAAAAGTCTTTAATAATCAAATAAAAATTATTTCTTCAAAAACTTATTAAATGCAATTTGGTATGCGACGTACAAGAATAAGTTACAGTATGCGATTTTTATTTCATTTTTTATATGAAATTCCTTGATAGCATCATAATTTAGTTTTTCAGTTTGCTCAGGTTCGATGGATAAAATGGCTAAGAAGGTAAAGTGTTCTTAACTAATGCTAGATCTTAAATATTTTTTCAATCTTGAGAAAGATCTTTCTGCAGATATGACAGTAATTGGTGAGGTCAATGTATTTTTCAGAACAGTCGTAAGATTTGGATGGAATTCAAATAAAATTTTAAATACATATTGTAATATAATGATCCTGGAAGGCAAAACTCAATGATAAATTTCAATTTCAGTAAATAAATGAATGCAATCCATTTTCATTTTGTGAAATTAGTCAATGGTGCAAGGCCTTCTTCTCTCGCACCGTTCGAGACCCCTTAGGCTGGCCCTGCCTGTACTTTTAGTTCTTTAACAATGAATTATTGCTATGTGACCTGCATAAGTGTGATTACCTGTAGAAATTTACACATCTTTCATGTTGATCACATTTACAACAAATTTCAAAGTGATAAAATAATGTGTACCTAATAAAGCATAATAGCAAAACATTCACATCTAATGAATTCTTAAATCAGAAAAAAAATATTTAGTATAAGATTCTTACAACTGAATCATAGTATAATATGAAACTGAATTTATCTGATTCTGCAGATCCTGGAAAAGAATATTTGAATTTGTTATCATGGAGCAAATTTGTTTAAAATTGTTACAGATTTTTTTTTATGACATCAGTGGACAAAGTAACTACCCTTTTATGTATCTTCAAATTTAAAATTATTATTTGCATTCCATGCCATAGGGATTTTTACTGTATAGAAAGACGCAGTTTTACATTCGTGCTACATGGTGCTTCATTGATCTTAGTCATAGTGTAGGAGTAATTGGTGTGTTTTCATGAAATACCAAATTGCAATTTTCAGTTCGAATTTAGCAGAATTGTTTTACTCTCAACTTTAATCTTAATATATTATTTTTTTTTTCAAACTGGCACAATAAGATCTACTGTAGCCCAGTGACAGAGCCTCAGATTGCGAGTTGAGACTCTTTTTGCTTAAAACTGGGCCACTATTGCCTGGTGGTAATGTCTTGGCTTTGGGACTGGAGGGTTCCTATGTTTAGTTGAATTGGATCAATGCTGGTGTGATCATAAATGTAAAAAAAGAAAGCCAAAAGTTGCTGTGATATTGATTTCCTGAGAATTGAAAGTAGGATGCTGTATCTAGTACATGGTAATCAAAGGCAGTAATCTAAGTTAATAAAATTTTGATAAAATTATCCAAAGTTTAATATCTTCAAATGTGATGTGTCACCTTATTTTTCTGTTTAAATACTAGAAAAGCAAACAAAAATAAAAAGATTTTAACATTTTTTTGACAAAATTGCAGCTTTTGTACTTCTAAATCTTTTATAACATATATGATCATATTTGAATCATAAAAATAAATAAATTTTTAAAAAATCTGTTTTTGTATGCAACAAATATAAAATTAAATTTTACTTTAAACATAATCACAGATCTTCATAAAAGATTAATTGTTTTCCTCTTTTATCTATATAATTGAACATATTCATTTATTACAGTTTATGTTTTCCGATTGAATATATGTATGTAAAAAAAATTAAATGCTTGATATCTTTTAAATTTCTATACAAAATTCAATTCTTGATAATCTTTCTATTTTCTTTAAAATGCCATTTTTGTTCTGTTCCAGAGATTCAAGATAGTAAAATGTTGCTGAATTTACAATTTATTAGTTTGTTACAACATATTCCCTAATTAATACATATTAATGTGGAGTGATGTATAGAGTGTTGAATATGATAAAAGAAATTATTCTCATAAATGAAATAACTAGTTTTAGACATGAGGATAAAACATGTCTAAAAAGTGCAATATTTAATGTGAGCAAACCTGTGTAAATTTTTCGTTATCTGGAATAGCAAGATTTCAGAGAGGTGGGAAAGATTAGTACCTTGAAACAAGATTAATAGAAACACTCTATACAGTGTATGAATAAAGCAGAAACCAAAACAAATAAAATGATTTCTATATTTTTATAGGATGAAGATCCTACATCATATGACATAGAAATTGATTTAGATGAACTGTTGGATATTGAAGGTGATTTTAACAGAAAAGCCTGGTTAGGGGTAAGTATTAATTTTTAATAATCTACAAAAAATTGTTATTAAAGAAATATTTTTAATTTTTCCTCAGTTTAATATATACAGTCGGACCTCTATTTAACGAAGTCGCTAAATCCCGGAAAAAAGTTCGTTATATGGAAAATTCGTTAAATAGAGATTTACCTTTAAAAACACTTTAAACTACACAAAACAGATTTTAAATTCATAAACACTAAATATTATTATTAAAACAGTAATTAATCACTCCTTTATTTTGTAAAATAATATCGATTTGTTTTATATATCTTACCCATCAAAAAGAAATCTGCAAGGAAAACCAGAATAAAACAAAACATTGTCCGGGAATACACAGTATTTTCAATTTAAAAAAAATAATTTTATATTAAAATCAATGAATTTTAATGACATTATCGCATTTATTTCAACAAGTAATTTTAAGCATACATTACCACATGCGTCCTTAAATTTAATTACTGATAAAGTTCAAGGACACGGGACAACTCCATTGAGGGTGAAAGGGGGATATTTAAAGTTTTTCTTGTGAAGTGGACAGTGGGTGGGGTGGGGGTAAAGGTTGCACCTCCTGGATGAAATGAAAAGAATGACTGCGATTTTACTGCTCTCGATGAATTAGGAGACTGGTAAACCCAGTTCAAGGTCATTGATCACCACAAAATGTGTTAAAAGAAAGAATAAGTTTGAAATGTTCAGAAATATTTTGAGAAAAAAGCATATTGGATAACAAGAAAAAGTTCGTTAAATAGAGAATGCACTTCGATATTTGGAGGTTATTTTACGAAGAAATTCGCAAAATGTTCTTGGTTCCAAGGAACAGTTCGCAAAATAGAGAAATTCGTAAAATAGAGGTTCGTTAAATAGAGGTCCGACTGTATTATAAAAGTTTTTTTTAAAAATTGTACTTGAAGCAGTTTTATGTGTGTATGCATTTTAGCATTTATTCTAGAGTAACTTTTAACATCATAGCATATAAAGATATCAGAGACAAAATTTAATGATTCAAAAATACTATTCAAAACAAAAGAAAACAAAAACTGCTAATTTAGGTTCTTACAACTAACAGTTTTGATGTAGATGCAAAAAAAAATTATATCAAATATAGCAAGGTCATAGATTCCAAAATCTTTTAAGTTGTTCATGTTTCTATATAATACAGATTATTCAAATTTTTACAAATAGTTAAATTCTAAACCTTCACAACAGTAACATTACCCACAGAAAATTCTTAGGAAAATAATTCGTATTTTACATTTAATAAACCTTTATATATCTAACATGTTCAATAACAATTATAATTTTAACAATAACAATTTTTAATAAAAAAAATTTAATTTTACATTTAACAAGCCATTAATCAGAATGTATGTTTGTATAACTTTTGGAAATAATGTTTACAATAAAAAAATTTCTGTCATATTTGAAAAATATTAAATTTCATTCATTTAATCGTAACTTTTAATTTAATTTTTAGCAACAGTAATGCTTCTAATAACAAATTTCATCTTAGTGTATTAAGTTACACAAGTTAAAAGTTTTAAGAAATTTTAAACCTAAAATGATATAGATTAAATTTCTGTTGTTTCCATGTCTACAAATGAAATCTATACAAAACAGCCGAGTTGAACTAAATTTAGCAAATTTAAATTTTTAATTTATATATAAAAAGTGAAAAATACACTGGGTTAGTTTAAATCGACAGTTATAGATATGCAATCTTCTCTTGTAAATGATTATTTATTGTGCAAATACTTGTTCTTTAATAAATTCACTTGTAAGTAATTTTACTAGATATTTTACAGATAATATCCAGTCAAACATTAAATTTATATCTTATTTATAGGGAAAGGTAATTGGAGCCAAAAAATCTCAGGAAAATGTAGAGGTAAGTTAATGATAATGTATACTAAAGATGTTTTCTTCATATTTGCTATAAGTACCTTCCAATGAATTGCTAGTATATATTGAATGCACAACTTCCTACAAATATCTGTATTTTGTTGCATTTGAATTAATTGCTTCTCTGCTAGAACTGTATTTAAAAATAATTTTCTTTCAAATACTTTGTTGACTTTATGTGTCTCTCATAAATAGGAATCAATATTAAATGAACTTTATTTAGTATTCTAAAAATGAAATACTTTTTAAGTCAATATTTTCAGAAAAATATTCACTCACTTTGTGGAATTTGTAAATTTATCTATTAAATGTGATGCAAATTGTTAGCCAAAATGTATTGTAGCAACTTAACACCTTTTCTTGCAATATTTCTCTAGTAAAATAAAATTTGAAATTAACCATATGCAAACAGAGAAAATCCAGATTCAGTTTATTTCTCATAGGAAGGAAAATCCAATGAGAAACAAACTGAACTGATAAGCATTTGTAAAATTCAGGCATATTGTCTGAAGTTCACAGTGCTTGAATTTTCAAATGCTAGCCAGTCAGTTCAGGAAATACTGAAATTACCCACATGGAATTGTTTCCATATTTGAAAGTATTCATCAATGCAAGTAGTTATTTACACTTATGATAAGAAATAAATCTCCATTAAAATCCAGAATTGCTGACCTTAATCTGGGCTCATTTCAGAAGTTAGATATTGCAAATTAGGTTCTCTTCGAAGTAAGAAAGAAGCTAGCAGAGAAATGAAACCAAGTATCAGGAAGAAATTTTACTGTTCTTTTTTTAAATGCTGTAATTTTTAAAAAATTTCTCATTTTGTACATAAACTAAGACCTTGTTTATTTAGTCTGTATTGGTCACTCATTTAACATGCAT
>BGPR01018986.1:2463-29994 GCA_013235015.1 Araneus ventricosus | reverse complement strand
ATTAAAATGATATTTAAGAATGAACTTTGAAAGTTTGTAGGAACCATATTGAGATGGATTAAAATGATATTTAAGAATGAACTTTGAAAGTTTGTAGGAACCATATTGAGATGGATTAAAATGGTATTTAAGAATGAACTTTGAAAGTTTGTAGGAACCATATTGAGATGGATTAAAATGATGTTTAAGAAAATCAAATGCCTTCTCGTTTCTCTTCGCGTCTATATTGAAGTCTCCCATCATGATGATCGGTACGCCTTCATCTATATCGAACTCTTGGTCGACGAGCAAACTTGAGTCCAAGTATTTCATAAGACCTCAGAATAAGAACAGTTTTAAATCAGCTGAATTAACCGATGGATGAATGTATAGCGCGCGCATCGGTCGCTGTGACGTCATCAAAATTCTTCGTGATTTTCACCAACTTAGCAACCGACTGTGTCTAAACCGTCATTCCAAATTCTAAAATTCTTTCTGCAATCTTCAATGTCCATCTTTCTCTGTTAAATGAAAGTGAAACCAACTCTCTATGTTATTTGGCTGCGGAGCTATAAGCGTTTAACTTCAGCACGAAATTCGACGTAATTCAACAATTCTTGAGTAATATTTCGCGCGATCGATGAATGAATTGCCTTAGTTTAGTTTAGTTTAGTTTAGTTTAGTTATATTAACGTCCCGTTTTTGAAGCAACACGAGGGCTATTTTGGGACGGACCTCGAAATTTTGAACCTCGGTCAGATGACGAAGACGACACCTGAGCTGGCACCCCCTCTCCAAACTTCCACGCCACACCAACGGGAGGACGTTTGACCACTACGTATGATTTAACGTGCAACAGGCCCCATACACGGCGGATCTTCAGTGGAATCGGGTTTCGAACCTGGAACCCTCCGGCCCCAAAGCAGAGACCCTACCATTAGGCCACCGCGGCCATATGAATTGCCTTAGTCTGCGTGCGCGCGCATCGGTCGCTGTGACATCATCAAAATTCTTTGTGATTTTCACCAACTTAGCAGCCCGACTGTGTCTAAACCGTCGTTCCAAATTCTAAAATTCTTTTTGCAATCTTCAATGTCTATCTTTCTCTGTTAAATGAAACTAATATCAACTCTATGTTATTCGGTTGCGGAGCTATAAACGTTTGACTTTACCACGAAAAGAGTAATCATTTTTTCCTTTCCCGACACCCCATTAGACCACTATGGAGGGACGTAAGTCTACGTCAAAATAAAGAGAAAAAAGTTATTTGCTAGCATAGGAAGACTCCTCCACAGCTAGGTTTAAGCCCTGAAGTCCTATTTAATAATGCCTTAGTTGCCTGCGCCCTGAGGAGGTAACTAGTGAATGTGCATGCTTATACTGAAAGCACACACTTATATAAATCTTAATTAATTATATCCAGGTAAATAAGTTAGGGTTAGTAGCGGCCGTGGCGAACGCTTTTGCCAAAGCGACTCCGAAGTAGATTGCAGAAATGGGAAAAGTTTTTTTCTGTTTAAGCTACGTCAACAGATAAAGCAATGTAACAATAAATGCACAAAACTCACAAAAGAATATACGAGAGCAAATAAGAAATTACGACGATATCTCAAGCAGTGAATCAGGGGCTATTGGCAAAGCCCTTTTCTCCTTTTCTTCCTCTGTTTGGCAACAGCAATAACTGGTTTGGCGTCCATTTCCTAGTGCTTCTCACAGACCTGTTTTCTTATTCCTGGCGGTGGCAAGCCTTTTTCGCTTTTATTTTATTTTTTGTGAATACTACTATTTTATTTTATTCTAAGTCTTTTGTATTCGGATTTTTTGCTTTCGATTTTTTTAAATCATCTTCAATGTATTTGTCTTTTATTCCAGAATTTTTCCATTTTTAATTGCCATGTGCTTTCTGAAGGGATAGCGACATATTTTAACGGGTTTCGTATGTCGTTAGCAGAAAAAAGCACAGATTAATATCATAAGCGAGCTTCTCTTCCTGACGAGCGGCTCGCTACGATATTATTCAATTTATTATAATTTTTGCCATTGTGTCTTGGTTGTTTTGGAATTTTTGTCTTTTGTTTCTTGTTTGTTTTGATATATATGAAAGATCAGGCTTTAAGGGTGAAATGCAGTCCATTTTGAAAAAGGGAAAGACAGTAGTTGTTCAATCTTCATTTATTCCATCGTAGACAATAGTATCTTACTTTTCAATTGTTAAAATAGTCATATTATACGCGTATCCATGACCAGATTTGAAAAGGTAACGCGCGAAGCAGCGCGACGTTCTTATTCGTCTACATGTTGAAGTGAAAAAGGGCAGATAGGAATGCGCACAAAGTTTAAGTACCCAGAAAAGGGAATTTTCCCGGAACGAACTCGTGTCTCGAAAAGGAAGTTGTAGTGCTCTTATTACGACAGAAGTAGAAGTAATTAAAATGAGGTGTCGTTAAAAGTGATTTAAGAATTAAAGAAGTTAAAAAAATTAAAATATCACACACACACACACACACATATATATATATATATATATACAATAAAGAAAAAATATACTAGAAAATAATGACAAAAATTATTTGTCTATTTTTCTTAATGTTCCAAAATCCTGTAGCTTTTCCCTGTAAATAATCGTTCTCCATATTCATCCGTTTCCAATTATTATCACCATAATAGCCCAGTAAATTTAGGCCAAAAACAGGGTCGAAATAAGAGTAATTCATAATTAGCTGAAATTTTCAGTATTAACTCTTATATATGTGTAGAACGAATCCTGAAAAGTACCCAAATTTTTCATGTGATCTTCAATCCAAAATGGCGGATCCAAGATGGCCGCCGAACACGTGATGTTTTCCCCCATATACCGATCAAAACTCGTCATTTTCCAATTCTGAAAAACTTAGAAACTCTGGAATGATAGATATTTTGTTTTATACCTAGATTTACCCAATAAAAAAATTATAAATGAATTGAAAATTGATTTATTTGACGTCAAAATGGAAATTTTCCCGTTTCAGAATTCTTTGCTGATATGTTTCGTCTCATAATATTAAAAATATCGACAAATCAAATAGTGATTAGAATGCTTTTGTAGTCCTAAATGAGAGGACTGTTTTTAAAAAAATTGAAGATACTCTGAAAAATGTCTGATATATTTAATTTTTTACCAAAAGAGTCGTGTGATCACAAAGTTCAATTTATTGTATACAGTTATGTACTTCATAGGTAACTATAAATATTTCTAAGTTATGTTTACGAACGATAATTCTGTCTGAGGTAGCTTCCCATACAACAAAAATCAAATTAAATTCTAAAAATATCATGCTTATAGCAGAACCGTTAGAGGGCATTTACTAATACAGTACTCTATTCTGATAGTAGCATGCGGACTGTGTGATACAGTGCATTATTTCGTTACATGTTTTTAAGACATTCGCAGCTGCGTTTGTCATGTGGCTGTTCTATGTCTCAGGAATCTACTCAATTAAAACATTCTGGAAGTTATATAAGGGAGAAAGCAATTCGAAATTAGTTTATTTTCTTGACTCACTTTAAAGAAAGTTTTCATTGGAAATAATATATTTGTCTTTAATTTCTAAATGGCTACTGAAAACATTTTTCATTACATGAGAAGTAATAAAAATTTTGTTTTAGAAAGAAAATGAGAAAATTCTACAATTTTAGAAATATGTCCACTTGGTGGAGATTCTAGTTAACATTTATAATATGAAATTAGCAATATAAATTTGCTATCTTCTAGAGTCAATCATTTTTACCAAACCTAATCATGATTAATCGTAATTAGAGTGAATAAGCAGCTTTCTATAAGAAGGATAGCATCTGATTCTTGTAGTTATTAGATTCATGATGAAATCAGACAAGTTTATTCCGAAAATACTGACATAAACTAAACAGATTCTCCAGAAGCGAAAAATCTAGCAGTTATACAAATCGTAATACAAATGAGCCATTCAATAGGCAGTCGGTTAAAAACGAATGTTTTCCTTAAAAAAATTATGAAGTAAAAAAGAATATTTACTTTACCAAAACCAAAATGTTACAGACGAAATAAAATTGTGCATGTGGTAAAATCGTTAGCAAAAATAATTTCTGAAAAGATTAAAAATATTTTATTTCAATTGCAAAGGCAGACGATAATCTTTCATTTGAACGATTCAGAGCGAAGAGCTAATTTATTATTTCAACCGTAGTTCTTTTTCAGATGGGTGAAACTTAAGCAAGAATATTTGCTGCAAAAATGAATAGTAAATTATCTTCGAATAAGAATCTTAAACAATATTTTACTTCAGATGCATGGACTGCGCTTAGCGAATATGAAAAAAGACGTTATGAGAACGTCCAGAAAAGTTATGAAATTCTGAAGGCCAGTGGTAAGTAAAATGCAGTTTTTACTTCAGAATTGTTAATTTTTACTGTCAGAATATTGGCTTTCTTAAAAGTGTTTGATTGCATCATTTACTTGTATATTTACCGAAGCATTATATTTTTTAAAAATTGAATTATTCATTTTTTGTTCTATCGGAATAGTATAAAAGGATAGAATACGAAGATAAATGTGTATTCTTATTTACGCATTCTAATTCCGTTCTTTTATTGCCTTTACGGTTGCTACGATCAATTGCAAGACTGAAAAAAGAAGGTTTAGGTCATATTATTTACAGTTATATTTTAATTGTTGTAAGAATGTGAGAGAATACTTCAATATTTCTTGATATTACGAAAATGATAATTTATCATATTAATTTTTCTCACGAATATTCTTAAAGAATATTAATATATATTTCATTAAAATGCACATTTCTTTAATAAATTCAATGATGTTCGTTTCAGAATATAAATGGAATTCTTAAAAGGATTATTTATTAACAGTAATTATATCATTATTTTTACCATGGATTCTACAAATGTGTTAAGCTTTAGTTTAATGAGTTAGATATTTAGAAACAATTTACATTTTGATAAATTTTTAATGTGAATTATTAAAAAGTTTATGTGTAACAGAATTTATTAAATCAATTTCATTTAATTTTAGTTAACTGAGAATGTCTATTGCATTGAAGCAAGCTAAGCCTATTTTTCTTAAAGCTAAGCCTAAACATGAAATTCATCGATGATTTGTAGAAAAAAATCTACGATTCTTTACTATTTAAAAAAAGACGCGTTAAAAACAAAACTATGCCCTACAATATTCAGATGAATATTGTTTTTGAATAATTTTAAAATCCTATTTAAAACAATTAGATTAAAATAAATTATATTCTTTAATGGAATGTTATAAGAGTGTATCAAGTATTTGAAAACGGAAGGCGGGAAACTTGTTTGTATTTTTAATTATTAATTTCAAAATTAAAATACAATATTCCTTAAGGTACTCGGGAGTCCTGACTTCTTTTTGATTATTTCAAAGTATGTTGATTGGTCAAATGACTGAGATAACTTTAAAGAAAAGAATAGAATGATTTTTCTGGTAATTTTATTACTTTATTTTGGACTGAAATGAAGCATAGTAAAATTAGAATGCGTAAATAAGAATACACATCTACCTTAGAGTGCTGGAAGGAAAGTTAAAATTTAGAATTAGAAAAAAAGAAATTTGGTTAAACGTTTCAGTATCAATGATAAACAGCAGAGATAAATTACATTGATGCAAAAGGTACGGATATTTATCCTTTTTTCTTCTCATACAAAAAAAAAGAATTTCATTTCCTTAATTTGAAATCAGCGAATATCAATTTTATTTTGAAAATCAGTCATTTCAATTAAAATTCATCTAAGAATAAATTCTTTACCCTGCACATTGTTAGCAAATGATATATTCCATTTTAAAAAAAGGCCAGATTATTGAATGTGATAGTGAATATTTGGCAATTATTGTCACTGGAAGAATTGATGTTTTAAAAAAATGAGACACTGATGCAAGTGTGGTTTCCGAGAATATTTAGATTTCGTTGCTAAGTTAAGTTCTTGGCTTTTATTAATTAAAATTACTTTTTAAAAAAAATAGTCCTGTAAAGAAGTGTAGTTTGCATTGATACATGGAAAAAGTCATTCATATTTTTGTATATATTTAATAAGACTAAATTTGTATATATTTTGAATATTACTACAATTATTCTTTCATTATAAATGAGACGGTCTGTAAGCTATTGTATTTTGCCACAGAGAAAGAGTACCAGAGGTCTCACTCGGGAGTTTGGTTAACTATCGCAGCGCCACCTAAGCCTTACAATCGAACTACAAACCACAGAGAAACCATAAGACGACGCCATATTGGTTTTCATCACAGAGCTATGTAGAATCTTTCTACTTCTCAAATCATAACACCACAGTAACACGACGCCATTATTGTATCGAACGAAAACCAACCGAAACGCCGCCATGTTGTGTTGATGCTTGTCAATTTCACATACTATTTTTTATAATCAGGAGTTTTTTTCAGGATTAGATACTTTATGTAGAATCAAGACTTGGGACTATTCCAGTTTAGTGAAGGTTATTGACTTCTTCCTCATTCAAGATTCCTGGAGATGAGAACGGTAAGTTTAAAATGCGTTACAGAATTTTTATGCGATGTTATTTAAATAACTGAAAAACTTCTAATATTTAAAATACTTATTTTCACTTTTTGTATATAAAATAATAAAATTTTGTTTTATTTTTGTGCAGTTGCTGAAGCATATTAAAATGCCTACCATAAGAAATAATCTGAGAAAAATGTGCATGAATTCTTTAAATTCTTTGTAGTCCTTTTTTTTGACAGATTTATTTCTACATAGTATGACTTGGTAATTAAAATAATTTTAAGAGATATTAATGGAATCCTTGCTTATTACTCTCAGAAAAGCTTATTATAATTATTGCTATGATGTATTGTGAACTGTCAAAGAAATTTACAAGTCAAAATTCTTTTATCAGTAATTTAATATTGAAATATAGCTGAAAATCATAAATATTGCATTTATAATTATATTAATTTTGAGTGGTAAGTTTTAGTTGAGTTTTTATAGTATGAAAATTGTTGCTGTTATTTGTGCTCTAAGTTGAAGTAATATTGTGATGTTCTATATTTAGTATGTGTAGTTATATCCGAAGCAAGCTTTTTTACATATGCCTACTGTGAAATAGAATGAAATGAACTGATTAAATATCTCTAGTCTTTTTAATGTTTACACTTATTTATTATTACATACTGCTTATTAGTATCTTAGTATAGCATCCTTATGCAAATTTCAATTCCCTTTTAAGAATATTCTTATTTTTATTAGTATTTATTTTTAACATCGTTTTCCAGAGGCAAATTAAAATATTCATTCTTATTTGTTTAAATAAAATGTAGGAAATTTGTTTAATAAGCATATTAGCCAATACTAGTTTAGTAAAGTTATCAAAATATTTTGATCTGTTTTATTTAACGTCATATAAGAAAATTAATTGATAATGGCTGAAGGTGAATATTTTATTCATGTATTACAATGAAGTGAAGTCTTTAATAAAAATGAATTGGTTTGTTTTATATAAATGGAATCTACTAGAAATTTGTTTCTTTTTTCAGGCAGTCTGTCAATGTTGGAGCTGTTTTGTCTTTAGGATGGCTGGTCATATGAAATGTACCAAGATTTTCTAGAAATTTGTCTGAAAATGAGAAGAACTCGCATATTAGGTTTAGAACTTTTATGTGAATGTTACAAAGAGTCAGTTTCTAAGTTATCGTTACACTCTTTATGCTAACAAAGTTTTATTTTAAAAAATTCTCTTTTATTTTTTAAAATGGCTACAATTTTTTATAAATGCCAAATTCATGATGCATGTACCTTATCCAACTTCAGTTTCTTTGAAAAAAAATTATTTTGTGTTATAAGCTCTGTGGTCTCAGATAATTAAAAAATGATTGTTGATATATTTTATTATTAAATACTTTGAAAATTGTTTTTCTTGAATAAAGTATTTCTAAGTATTTAAACTAGCAATATGTATATTAAAAAAGTACAGATACAAGATTAATACTGCTTTAAATTTTCATACCAAATTTCCTGTCAATTGTTTCATTCATATAAAGGTGGTCCAAGTCTTGTAGATACATAAATTTAAATCAATTTAACCATTTTTTTTTTTATCTCGGGTGTATAAATTATGTGTTTTATTGATTGAATTAATTATAAGTATAGTGGTCTAAGATAATTAAAAAATGATTGTTGATATATTTTATTTTTAAATATCCTGAAAATTGTTTTTGTTCCCACAGATATGAGATTAATACTCCTTTAAATTTTCATACCAAATTTCCTGTCGGTTGTTTTATTCATTCGTACAAAGGTAGTCAATTTTATTATTTTTTAATTTAAGGTGTGTTTATATGTTTCATTGATTTTATTAATTATAAATAATGAAACTTACAGGATGTGTATGAATTTTTCCACACAATTATATTGAATGTCAAAAGTTAATGGTAGATGAGACTAAAATTTTAGGAAATCATACAGTTTTTTGGATTTTAAAGAATATGATATCAGTAAATAATCTGACTTAAAGTAGCCAACAAATAATTTGTTTCAATATTTTGTCAATTATCATGAATGTTTTGAGTCTAATTTTAATTTATGTTCGCAAAGAAATAGTATCGCCAAAAAATTCAACGTTGTCTTAAGCAATGTAAATATAGAGGTTTTTTAATGATCACCTAGAACACAAAGAGGAAGCACAATGTTTTTTTTTTGTTTCCTCTTAGTTCGAATTATGAACCATGATTTCAAATCCGACACAAGTTCTAAAAATAAGTTAAAATATGTTCCCCATTTTTTTTTTTGATGTTATTATATTTCAGCTTGCAAATGTTTTTGAAAAAAATTTGTATGTTGTTTACTCAAAAATCATAATTTCATAATAGAACACACCAATGCTAGGTAGAATGTTGAGATGCATCGGGAGTTCTAACTCCTGATAGGGCCACCCTAGGTGCTAAGTTCATTCAATTAATGTCTAGCTATTGTTTTTTTTATAACACTTTCTTATTTCGAATATTTTTATACTATATATAACAATTAACTCTGGTTTCTAGTCAGTATTTGTTATAAATGTTATGTTTTGTAACTTATTATGCTTGTTCAATAAAATGTGACATTGTTTTAAGTATTTTGTATTTATTATAGCATCTTGTTCCATAACCATATAAAGGTATTTAATTTTTTGTGGGAGGGGGTTGGAAAAATTCTGAAAAATTATCTTCACAAATGAATTTTCTCTGTGAAAATTACATTCTACCAATATTTCTTTATCTTGAAGAATTAATGTGTATTTATTAAAAACTGTTGAAGTTTTAAAATATTCTGAAAGAGATAGTATAATAGTTACTAAAGCAACAAATGTAATTTCTTGCCGAGTTTAAGAAAATTGCAAGTGAATTAATTACATATATTCTATCAATTTTAGTATCTTGAATAATAATGAATGTGAATTTATCAAAAATTAATTTATTGTTGAAGTTTAAACATATTCCGAAAGAAGTAGTATAGTGATAACACATTAAAATCAAATTTTAGGTTAAAAAAATTCACAAATGAATTTTCTTTATGGAAATTAAATTCTATTAGTTTTTAAATCCTGAACAAGAATGAATGTGTATTTATTAAAAATTATTGATTGTTTAAGTTTCAAAATATTTTGAAAGAAATAGTATAATATTTACTAAAACAACAAATTTAATTTCCTGCAGAGTGTAAGAAAATCACATGTGAATTTCTTTTAATGAAATTATATTTTATCAATTTTTGTGTCTTGAATAATATTGAAGGGAATTTATGAAAAATTAATTTCCTATTTGTTTAAAAAATTTATGATCTGAAAGAACTTCTCTTCAAAAAAGGATAAATGAAATTATTAATATGACAAAAACTTTAATCTTCTTAAATTATACATTCACACGCTATAAATTATTGGTACCCTAGGAAACAGGCAAATATTTTAATGTTTTGAATGATATTCCAAATTTACTTTTAATTTCTGTATTAAAGAAAAAGTCAATTTAGTGAGATTTAAAATAATTATATAAACAATAATAAATGACATTACTATTAGAACAATAACATTTTTAAATTAATATGTATAAAAAAATTAACTATTCATAAATTTAATAATCGTCGAAAAACGAGTTGAAAATCCAATAAATACCTAATTATTGTTTATATCGTTGTCATGACGATAGGAAACGGCTTCGTTTCCTCTCGCGTCACGGTGACGTATTCCGGTTAGTTCCACTGTAACGCATTGGTGGCGTACTGTCTATGTGAAGCGTAATGTTAAAAAAGTTGCCATTAGGGTCTATGGGAGTGAGACCTCTGATTCTACTTCTCTGTGGTATTTTGCAAATTTTAAGTGACTTTGTCTTCGTTTTGGATATGAAAATCATAACACATTATACAAAGATATCTTCTTCTTGAATATAAGTATATGAATGTATCACTCGTATTTAATCTAAGAGAGGTCTATCGACTGTGTAATATAG
The DNA here is from genome assembly GCA_013235015.1 of Araneus ventricosus. Lineage (NCBI taxonomy): Eukaryota > Metazoa > Arthropoda > Arachnida > Araneae > Araneidae > Araneus > Araneus ventricosus. The sequence continues at coordinate 19,505 of BGPR01018986.1, read as the reverse complement.
GGATATAAAGCTTTGCACGTAGTAATATATTGTATGTAATAAAATATGGCGGAATTGTATTGAATAAAATATGGTGGATAAGTGTTTTGAAATAAAATGACACCAATCCAGGGTGCTCACTAACCTAAAAGGCGAGAAAAATTAGAGCTATTTGACTTTTTTTCTGTAGAAAAATGTGATTTCAGACATTTGAAAGAATGATACAAATGAATACATGCTTAAAATCAAGACTTCAAGATTTTCAAACTGACACACCAGCAATATTTCTAGTAAAATGTTCATTGAAAATCTTTCATTCAATAAATAGAAATATTTACAGTGCATGTGAGTATGCACACTTCAAGATTTTCAAACTGACACACCAGCAATATTTCTGTTCGGTATAATGGGCGATCGAAATCCCTGGTGACTTCTTTTTCGGCCAAGACTATAGGACGTTGCCATCTTTGGACGAGTTTCCTGCTTTGATTATTTGGGTAATGTAGAACTTCCACTATACCGACCAACTTCCGGTGTAAGTTATGTTGTTAAAAGACAAGTTTTTTGATGTTATGGCTTAAGGCTAGCTTGAAAATATTAAATTTGATGTTCCTATTGCTGTAGCTCTCAATATTTACTTAAAATAAGAGCCTCATTTTGTAGAAAGGCTGCTATAATTTTTCGCTATCGCTCTCTTTCGCGAATTCTAAAGCTTGTTTGGCAATTAAATTTATAAACAAACGAATTAGATAATCACTGGCGGTTAAATTTCTAACCTAATGATTTAGCTAATTACAATCGTTCCATTTGGAATTTAGGCTTTGTGAGAGCTTTTTTAGCCGTTTTAAATAAAAAGAAGTGAGCGAACTAAAAAAACATGGAATTCAACGCTTTATGTACTGAAGAAAGAACTAGTTCGAACTTGGCGGACTAGGAATTCCAAACGGATTTGGCGATTGCTTACATCGGAGTAGTGGGTTGTAAAAGTGGGTGGGAGGGATCAAAAACTTCATAGACACATAAAGGTATCCCGAAGTACAGGGGAAATTTAAAAATTTAATTACAAAATCAGCTAGCTTTCCTAGACATTGGGCAGCTAAAATAGAAAACGGGCTGTGAATCCAAAATAAACAAAACAGAAAACACGTCCATTCAAGAAATAGATGAGAAAATCAGAGATTGCTCGCTCGTTTTTGGAACGATTTTGAATTTAACTCAAAACATAATTACATGCAAGAATGAGGGTCAAGAATTTTGACTCTGTGTCCTGGGTTTGAATGAAGTACCTTGGATTGTCTTGTTTTCGGCCATAATAGAGGGGACTCTGAACTATAATAAGATTTTTTTTTGTAAATTATTGAGTTTGAAGTATGCATTATACAACGGAATATAATCTTAATAACATATACAGAAGAACCTCGGGAATCCGAACTAATTGGGGCTTAACTCTGTTCGAATTCCGGGAAATACATAAATATTTTCATTTTAAATGCGGGTTGAGCAGAGGGTTGACGCCACAAAATCTAGATTTAATGCGACATATCAGTTCCCAAGGCTGATAGGCATTTGATTGTTGGAATTCTAATTCTAGATTTCTTTTTTCATAGTGTAACAGTTTTCAATCAATCTATCTTTTGTATTTCATTTGCATGATTATTGATAAGATAATTTGATTTTAATTTCTAGATTAATATTTGTATATATTTAAAATATAACACATGTTTTGATTAATTTAAATATTTAACTATATATATATATATATATATTCGGATTATCCGGAAAATTCGGTGAATACTCTTGATATACCAAATGCAGTAGAGTATTGACTTTGGGCACTCTGTGAAAAAGTAAGGAAACAGCGATTCGATCATCGAGTAGGTTTAGTTGCTTGCGTCAAAAGAAAACAACCGATTTTGTTTCTACTCATTAAGGTGCTGTATTCATTCTTTTTAAACACCAAGTCAAAGTTTTCTTTTAAGTTAGAAATAAATATTGGCTTTGTTTCTTATTCATGATCGGTATTTTTCTTTCATTTTTTAATAAAAACTTTTCATAAAATTAAAAAAAGATGTTCGAATTACCCGAAATTTCGGATTCCTGAGGTTCCTCTGTGCATTATTTAAAAAATAAATATATATATTATTACAATGTTGATTTTTCAAATGCTTCCTGAGTGCTAATTTTTAATTTTTTCACTTAGTTTTTTGTAATAAATTTTTCGTTTCTGGTATCGATGTAACGGCGTTCAAATTGTTCCAAAAACGTGTGAACAGGCTCTTTATGCTTCTCAGTATTCAGTGTTCAATGGCATTTTTCTTCTGGCGAGGGTCGGAATGTTGCTCATTCTGCAATTCAGTGTCCGCTCAGTGCGTTTTTCATTCGATATGTAAAAGAGTTCTGAGACACACGTCACTTTGTTCGAAGGAGCTGTTCCGTGGGTCACACCGCTTCGAATCGCAGCACAACTTTGCCGTTGTTCCACAGGAAAAATGCGTTGGGCGTCACAACCTGAAAGATACACTTTTCGTTACAACTATCACATGTTCATGAAAAAAAAATAAAAAACGTTTTAATAAATTTAACCCCCCCCCCCAGCAGTCACGAGTATGTACGAGGAGATTTATTCTGAGACTAGAAAATCACCCACCATGGTATGACGGGTGCAAATTTCCTCTTCATTCGAGAGATTTCCCGTCAAATTTGACGTTTTAAAATAGATATATGCGAAAGAAATGTTTAACATTGATTGAAAACAAATAAAATAAACATATGCTTTATGACAGGAGATATTTTTTATTTACATATTTTTTTATTCAGAAAACCTCTTGGTAAACAACATTCCGTGTGAAGTATTTTTCGCTGTTTAAACAATTTTATTATAATTCAATAACCGTGAAATTCTCATTTTATCAAACGAAAGTCAAAAGTTAAAATTTCAAAGGAATTCTTTCTCGAAATTCTAATCAAAAGAAAGCACTTCTCTGCTTGTCAAACGTTGCCAAAAAATACTAGCAAATTATATCATCACGATTGCAATAAATAATCAGATGCGCCCAAACTATATCACGCGCATGATATACCATTGATGTAATTTACTACTTTCTGTTGAAAAACGGAAATTAATTCGAAATATAGGATTAATATAATTTAAAATTTCTCGGGAACTATGGATCATAGCGAGATTAATTTTATATCAATCGATAGAAAATTTCATTTCACTATTTTAGAGCTAGCTATTAAATTTGAAATTATAAAGACAATTACTCTTTTAAATTTAAAATTAGGGAAAGTTAGGTTCTCTAACAATGAAATAATGCTGTTTAACGTCTTGCAGTGCTATGGCGCGAGTTTTATTATTAGTGACGTCAGACAGATCCGAGTTATTATATTAGCAATGACTTAATATCAACTTTCAAATTTTTTTGTTTATTTGGTGTATTTCTTTTCTCTGAATGCTTGGAAACACTGCTGAATCTTTTTGCTAAATTATAGGGTCTTCAAAGTATTCTACTGAAGTTATTGCTCTTTGACAGGTGGGTTTTTTTTCAGCCGAGTTTAGCAGTTTTTCAGACGCTGTGTCTACATCTAAAAATTAGCACACACAGGGGATAAACACACATTATATCGGAGTTTAGCAGCTTCCTTTCTTTTTTCTTAATTTTATAGTTCAGCAACAGATTCTGAGACTACCAATTTTGGACGATTTTACACTCGAAAAGGGTGTCAGGCAATTAGTCATATGAGCGCATTTCCAGAGTTCTTTATTAGAATCACGCTCAGTAAAATGTCTAAATAAATGCAAACACATCACCCTTCCATTCTTCACTTTCCCCCTATTTTGATGAAAATAACACCGCCCGGCGCATGCGCAAAAGTGCGGAGTGTTTCCGAATCCGTTGCTAAACAATATGTTGATTCATCTATGCGGAACTAAATAGAAGTTATAATAGAATTAATTTATTTTTCTACTTCTGGGAGATCTTTTTGTTGAATTATGAGGTATCGTTCATTTCTATTTTATATTTCTGTTAGTGGATTTTGCATTATTTTTACTCGGTCAGAACGAAAGTTAGTGTCAACTGATTCATCAGTTCTGTTTTTCATGCTTTTTTCTTAATTTCGTAAGCACTCTGGCAATACGCATGAGATTTTCTTCAACAACTTTCGTTAGTAAATCTGTGAATATCATATCTGAGATATCGTTGGTAAGCGAAAAGCCCGTCTTAGGCGGGTAATAATCTTCTAGTATACAGGGTGTTTCAAAAATATCTGGCAAAAATGAAAAGGTATGACAGGCATATGATAAGCATCCAAAATCACCTAGGGACATGGGAGGGCAAATGCTATCTAGATGCAGCAGATGGCATTTAAAATAATACTGCACTTGCCACAATTGCCGACATATTTTGAAATTTGCACATTTTTTCAAACATCTCCTCGAACTTCGGCCATATAAAGAATAGTTTTGAACTCACAATTTACATTGAAGATTCGGTCGCGAGGGCATTTGGGGAATCGCCTAGAAAGTGATGATGTTGAAAAGGGATTTAGGCTCGCGCCATTTCCCAGAAATCTGATAATGGTTTGCAACTTTCGTCAACTATTCTGTGTGTCATGCGCAATATTTAAATGCATTTTCGTAAAAATAACTGGAATATTTGGGAAAATATAAAGGTTTCTTTTTAAAATCCCAACCTTTTAGCATGTTTTTTGTTCATAACTTGCAACGTTTTCAACCAAAATGTATGAAACTTTTAGAATATGTTACAATATGCTAGAGTAGCATTGTCTAAAAATATGAAGTAAATACTTTGGATATTAGAAAAGGTATGAGCATTTGCAGTAAATGATTTTTTACTGCGCATGCGCTAAAGGTAGCCTAATTTTTCTTTCACAACTTCAGCTCCAGATATAGAGGGAAACTTATATAAACATTCCAGTTCAATACCTTAAAGATTCAAAAAGATATCGGCATTTTGGCCAGCGCTGTTTTATTTTAAATGCCATCTTCTGCCTCTAGATGGCGTTTGCGCACGCATGTTCCTAGGTGATTTCGGATGCTCATCGTATGTCTGACCTACCCTTTCATTTTTGCCAGGTATTTTTGAAACACCCTGTATAGATAATATTCCTCGATTTTATTAGAATTTACTTAGATTTTATTTACAAGAATAATATTAGTTTTTTTCAGCAGGGCTGTTGTAAACGCAGTCTTAATTGTAGATTTTAACTTTTTTATTAAAACGCAGAACACTGAATATATGCGCACAGAAGCACAATTATTTACAAGGAAACAGTATATTCACATTCAATAGCACTGCAAATACGGATCGCAGTCGGGATGCATAAAACCCAATTCCACTATAGGCGCCTATGGGTATGTCTTTTACCTCGCCAAGTTGATTGTTGTGTCCGCTAGGGTTTCCGTATTTATTTTGATTGGCGCGAAACTGAGTTTTTTCTTCATCGTTTTTTGAAAACCTTCCATCTTTATTTACAATTAACAACTAACAACAAATTATTTTCAACTTTAAGACGCTCAAGAAGGAATTCATTCTACTTTAAGTCAAACACATACACACAAAAAAAACCCCTACAAAGTAGAAATATTTACATCCTTATAACAGATTGCATCTCTCGGTCGTCGTCGGAATAGAAAAAAATTTACAAAGCATTTCTCACCAAAAAAGCGAAATATCGCCAAATATTGGCATCGAAAACACTCCCCATAGGCGTCTATAGTGGGATTGGTTTTTATGCAGTCGGGTTTCCTTTTTCAGACATTAAACTAAACAGAAGACTAGTTGCCATAACCTTAACTGATCCACCAAAAGATGAAACATGATCAAATAAACTAAAACAGGAAGTGGATAATTTAATGGCAGTGGCAACAGTTGCTTCTTCAGTTTCTCGCACTAAGCATTGTTAAAGATTGGGATTCGACTTACGGAACATTCGACGGTGAGGTTGCTTCCTTTGGGGATCCTGTGCAGTTTGACGGCCACCATCGGCAGCAGGTAGCTCTCCGGGTTGAACTTGGAGACGGGGAAGAAGAGGTGGGAGAACCCCTTGGGAGGGTAGATGGTGATGTTCGACGACAGGTCCTGCCCTCGGTCCTCCTGTCGATAGAAACACGCGTTAGATACACCAAAGAACAATGCAAAATGAAAGCTCCTCCTAGCCTATGCGTACCATTTGTCCCAAGACCGTTTTTCTTTCCTTCCACTCATTCAAGTCGAAAGATTAGGCACGTCATTCACGGATGTTCCAAAGTATGTTTTGATACACCTTTTTTGAGAAGGTTCAAAGTCCCAGAGTTACTCTCACCCACTCTCCTCCTCCCCCACACGGGGGAATTCCGAGTTTACTAGCCTCGTCGCGGGGTCCCAATCTAGGCATCCCTAGCATCCAAACCGGAATTCTTTTGTAAAATCGTCAAGGGCCCCCACTGTGATTTTTTTTCATCCTTTTTCGATAAATTCCCGGAGTTGTGATGTGGCTCTGGATCAGTTTTCGGGACTCATGGGACAGTACGTTTGATGCCAGCACTAATTTAATACTAAATTTTGGGCTGGTCACCCATTCTCCCTTCTCTGCAGCCCCTCTTTTCGGAATTTTCTCTTTTCGCATCAGCTGACAAAGCTTGTAGCCTGAAGTTCCTTCTATCAGATTCTCGTCCATAAGTTAATTCAAGATTGTCTCATTTCGGCAGTTAATTCCTGTGATTGGTTTCTTTTTTTACTTGCTCGTATACGAAGTATACAAAGAGAAAGTGTTTTAATCGTCACAAAATTCGAACTCGAGATTTTGACGAATCTCCACGTTTTAGACCTCCCTCAGTCCGAAAAACACAATTTGGGAATTATGTCTGTCTGTCTGTCTGTCTGTGAACTCGATATCTCTAAAACTATTAGAGCTACGGGGATAAAATTTGGTATGTGATCTTTACACATCATTTGTAGGTTTCTGTCAAATTTTAGACAAGATACGTCAACGGGAAGTCTGTCTGTCTGTATATCCGAAGTCATGTGAACACTATAACTCAAACACTCGAATAGCTAGATGGATAAAATTTGGTACACAGATTTATCATCATGAATGTAGGTCCGTATAAAATTTTGGGCCAAATCCGTCAAAGGGTTGACTGTCTGTCGGTCTGTATAATTTACTATTGAAACCAATCCGTTATCTCCACGCGCATGCGTACTGGAAGCAGTCTTCTGTGCAGGCGAAAAATGCGAATTACGTCAGTTTGTCCTTGAGACGGCAAGAGTGAAACATAGCAGTGTGCGATAGATATGCGTTTTAATCGGCAGGCATCGCTTTGAATTTGATTCTTTGCCTAGATATTTTTCAATCACTATAATGAAAAACCTTCTGATAGTCATTGGATTCTGGATAACAGCAGGTTCGAATTTTTTTAGCCGCGCTGGGGAAGAAGAAACGGCACCTTTTGGGGGAAGTATACGAGAAAGTTTAGGGGAGAACACTCCCGCTGGTTTCTCTTACGATTAATATCTTTGGCGATTTTTTTTCCATTTTTGTAAAATTTCTTTTTTTAAAAAATTTTTCTCTCTCTCCAGTGTCGACTCTTCCATTAGGGCTGCAGATCTGCAGCCCCCCTGATATTAGTTTTTAAACTTGCATTTTTCGTTTTTAATCTTATTTGCTTATTTTTCCACTCCGAGAGTGCAATGACTTACAAATATGCAAAAAAGCAATAAAAAATTGAAAAAAAAGACATAAAAAGAATCCAAACGAAGAGAGTAGCATGTCTGAGCTGCAAAATACTCTGCCCCTCCTAAATCCATTCACAGTGCAGAAACTCCGGAGGGAGAAAGCAACCCTTTCTCCCTTTAACTTAGATGGGCTATGGGTTGCAGGGCAACACAGCTCTGGCTGTCACGGAGCCAACCCGAACGAAAAAAAGATGCTCTTTTTAATATATATATTTGTTTTTCATTCCCACACAAAGTAGGAACCTCAGTGGCGAATCCAGGGGAGGGGCTATCGGGCTGCAGCCCCCCCCAGAGCTGAACCAAAATTCTTGATTTAATTTAAAATCACTACAACTGTTTGATCGTGATTTTCATTTAAAAAGAATAGTAATAAAATCGTGACAACATTGATTTCTGACTTGACAGCCTCGGAAATTTTCCTACTTTTCTAGTCATTGCACTTGTAGCGTTGGCGCTGTCGAAAGCATTTTTTGGCCAGCTATTTCATTGTATCTTTTTATCAAATTATCGAAAGTGTTGTAGTGTTCTTTATGATTCTTACTGTCAGGAGAGGAAAATCTGTAAAGTTAAAGTGTTTTGGTTTATATAAGCCATGAGGTTTGACATTCGTCACTACGATACAAAATTTTTATGACCTCAGCCCTCTGCCCCAGACCCGAATCCTGGATTCGCCACTGAGTAATCTCATTGGCTGTTTGTAGGTTTCGGTTTCGGTTTGTGTTGCGTCAACAGAAACACATCTTGTTGATTGGTTATTTGCTTTCTCTTGATAGAAGGCTAGATTTCTTTTGAAGAAGACATTCATTTTTGGAAGAGTGTTAGCGAGTAAAGTGGGCGAGGAGGGAAGTGTGTATGTGGAGCTCTGTTAATTTGTTTTTTCGCCAGCAGAATCGTCACATCAACATTCACTTAACTTTCTGTTAGTAAAACTAGTAGAAAATGTCATATGCTGGTTATTTAATTTGTTTGAGAAGCAGGTAATTTCATATCTGGCTTTGGAATTAAAAAATTTGGCCTACTGAAATATAAAGTAGTTTTTTTTAAATTGTATTCTCTTGATAAATATTATCTTGCAGCCCTCCTCGGTTCTGAACACTCTCCCTATCTTCACTCTTTAGTTATAGGGCGACAGCCTGTTCAGTAGGCTTAACCCTGGCAGGGCAGCGAGTCTGCAGTAGTTGCTGTAAGTTGTTTCTTCTCCAGTCCCACCCACTAAACTGGGAGGCGCAGGGGTGAGCGGCTGGTGTTATCGCTACCCTCGTGATAACACCCAAAAGGCCATCCGGCCATTCTAATCTGATTCCAAACGACAAGTTAGCCTAAATGACTCATCAGGTATTAAAACACTGTGTATTGAGAAGTATACGACCTACAATGATAGGGGATACATGACAAGATACATGTGCTCCCCAAGTTTAAGAGCCTGCCTCGTAGCTCGCTAGATGGCAGGCCTGCAGCGGCACTGTACAAGATGGCGGCAATGCAGGAGAGGAGTTTTTGTGTGTTGGAATATGCGAAGTGTTCTTCGGTTACGAGCGTTCAGCGTGCATTCCTACGCAAATACGGAAAAGCTGCTCCTGGCAATTTGTAGTATGTACCAGAAAATTGGTGAGTGTATGTATCCTTTCATGTATCACCCGTCTTTGCACGTCGTACACTTGTAAATAAACAGTCTTTTCAAACCCGATGAATCATTTAGGCTAACCCTGTATTGGAATTCCATCAGAGCAATCCATTTGAGCCAATTTTCATCGGTTTATCACGCTGACGAATGGCTTTCCCTTCCCGTCTTCCAAAAATCTTGGAATTGAGCAGCGGTGAATTCCCAAGCTTGACACTTTAACATGTGGTTCCTATCCGGTTTGGTATAGATGTAGGTGCACTTTATTGAGTTGCAAAAAAATACAGCATACAGGAGAATGCCACAAGAAAAACTTATAAAGCTGATGTTTACACATAGAATTGACAACAAAATAAAGGAATATACACAGTGTCTTGATTATCACGGTGTGAATGAAAGGGATAATGATGAATGGAAACGACGCCGAACAACATGGGAAAGCTTACATCCATCCACAGGTTGGTGAGTAACTTAGTAAGTATGGGGAACCATTGCGTGTTAAGTGTCGAATTAGGGAGATTACTATTAAATAATTATGGGAAAGTAGGATTTGGGGGATTTAGTATGTTATGGAATGCAAGATAAGTCAAGATAATATTGTTCAAAGGCATTTGAGTAATCATTCCAGTTGGCTAATGTTTCCAATGTCTATTATGAATTCAATCATGTCTATTATTCTTTTTCTTGAAATTGGATTCTTAAGAATATGGTACCACAGACTTTCCAGTGAAATAGAATATTTCCTAATACGCCAAACTTTCTACGTCACTGGAAAGTCTGGGGTGCCAAATTCTTAAGAATCCAAAGACCGGCCGCCGTGACAAATAACACGAGTACTGCGGTCAAACGCATAATAGCAGCTTCTATTACGAGCAGCTCATGTGGCGCCTCCGTATTACGGTCATGCCTCACGAACCCTCCATTAGCCCAATATCTAATATATAAACAATGCAGTTCGGTCGATAAACTATGATTTTTTTTCAAGCGATAACTCGCCAAATTTGATAATCCTCACAATTTCAATTGGAACTTAACAAAACGAAAATTGAATGTTTCTCAAGCGAAACCTCGCTTGATTGCCACTGTCCAAGATGGTGTCAGTTTGGCGAGCATTCTAAAGATTTGGGAACGTTCCGCGGACTTGGCGACGAACCATACCGAAATCTTAAGCATAACCGATGATCCCGATATGACGATCTTTTTTCATAAAAACTCGAAACTTTATTTTTTACATTTTTTATGTGTCAAAATAGGGTAAAACTTCACTATGTCTAATTAAATATTTTGTAAATTCGTAAAGAATTACATATTAACCAAAAGCTCATTTAAGTATAATGAGAATGGTGTGCTTTACATGTATAAAAAGTTTCAAACATGAATCTATAACAGATTTTGAGAAAAGATACATCGAAGTAACAGGGCTGGTGTAACGGACTTAGGGTTCCAACTCCCCTTAAGAGATAGCTCCAGTGCAGTTTTACTGAATCGTGAGATGAAGATCCTTGGAGTGCCATGCTTACCTTTGCGTAGCAGTGGACGGGCGAGAAGCCGGGGTCGTAGTGGTCAGCGATGGCTTTCGGTATGTGTTCTGTGAAACGAGGTCGCCAGTCCCCTGTCTGAAAGGAGAAAAATAAAAGTAGATTACACATGCAAAGAGGTCAAATTAACTCTTTCATTACTGAAAAGCCCCAAACGTCCGTCCAAGCGAATTACGACGAGCGCCCGAAGCGTTCAAATGACACCGCGAAATTGCCAACTCCTTTCGTTAAATGCGATTGATTGAATACCCTAGGCGAGCGTGTTGTTCCTTAAGCCCTTTTCCAGTGTTCAGTGTTTCGGTGGATTGTGTTGCACTTGCGTATAGTTGGCAGCTGCGTACAAGTCATCAACTATCAATCAATGAGCTGTGACGGTCGGTTGTGTGACTCAGAAGAACAAGTCTTCTAGATGAATTATTAAATGGTAAATGAAATATACTTGTTGACAGAAAAAATGCTAATCAAAGATTTGCACTATACAATAATACACGTAGATTTCAATTATAAGTTAAATAATTCAAGAAAAAATCTCTCAGATTTATCTAACGCATTCTAAAATACCAATAACTTTAATTTCTAGATAAACAAATTTTCTATTTTTCTGTCCGCTTTGCCAAATCTTCTTGCCAAAATATATGAATTCTAGCAAACCTACACGAATCACTGACTGAACACCGCTTGTCGATGACCAACAGATGATTGATTAGGCGTTGATGGCTTGTACGCAAATGCTACTGCACGCAAGTGTCACAACGCCTTGTCGACGAACAACAGATGATTGATTAGGCGTTGATGGCTTGTACGCAAATGCTACTGTACGCAAGTGTCACAACATCGTTTTGATTATCCACTTTCGTCGTTGGGGATTTATTGCGTGTCGGAACTCGACCAGACGCGCCGGGCCGCATAAAACCCAATCCCACTATAGGCGTCAATGGGAATGTCTTTTACCTCGCCAAGTTGATCATTGTGCCCGCTAGGGTTTCCGCGTTTACTTTGATTGGCGCGAAACTGAGTTTTTTCTTCATCGTGTTTTGAAAACAATCCATTTTTATTTACAATTAACAACTAATAACAAATTATTTTCAACTTTAATTCTTGCTCATATTAAGCTCATTGGTACGTATTTGAATATTTTTCGAACTTATGCATATTAGATTATTTACTTTAGCAAAGAATTATACACTGTATACATATTTCATGTTTAGTTTTAAAAATGCATTCATATTCAATGACACTCAAGAAGGAATTCATTCTACTTTAAGTCACACACACAAAAAAAACTACAAAAAACGTTTACATCCTTATAACAAATAGCATCTCTCGGCCGTCGAAATATAAAAACTTTACAAGCATTTTTCGCCAAAAAAGGGAAATATCGCCAAATATTGGCATTGAAAACACTCCCCATAGGCGCCTATAGTGGGATTGGTTTTTATGCCGCCGGTCCCACGACGCATACACAATCTACAACAGCCCGTAGGAACTGCATTCAAGTCTCCGTCGGTCCATTCGCTTCCTTTGTTGTCCGAGCAATTGCTGACATTTCTCCGAAACGTTCGAGCCACCTGCTAAAGCCTCGATGATTCTTTGGGTGCCCTGATGGGAGATAAGACGTGCTTCGAACAAGGTAGACCGAAACACGTACCATAATTACTTCGAAAATATGTCAAAAGGAAAAACCTCTATTCTCACCAACCTCTTGATATGTAAATTCCTTTCATCTCCTAATTGTCTGCTGCATTCTCCATTGGGGAATCTCCATCCATCTGAAAATGTTAAGGCCATCTAAGGAGCTTAAGAGTTCCCACTGAAGTTCTATCTTAAATTAATTATTGTGAAAGACTTAAAGAGAGGATATGATAAGGGAGTATGAAGATGAAAGTCTGATGGGGCAAGGTCGGGTTTGTAGGCCGGGTGATCCAATCTCTCCCATCCCAGGCGACGAATGTGTTCTTTTGTGTCCCTTGTCTTGCATTATCATCCAAGAACAAAACCCCTCGAGGCTTATTGCATTCTTGTGATCAGCGTGAGGTCCTTCGGCACCCATCTTCACCTTCTTACTTTCTCGTACGAAGTCTACAAAGACAAAGTATTGTAATCGTCAAAAAATTCGAACTCCAGATTTTGACCAATCTCCACGTTTTAGACCTCCCAGAGTCCGATCAAACACAATTTGGGAATCGTGTCTGTCTGTGAACACGATAACTCGAAAACTATTAGAGCTACGGGGATGAAATTTGGAATGTGGTCTTTAAACATAATTTGTAGGTTTCTAAGAAATTTTGGACAAAATCCGTCCACGGGAAGTCTGTCTGTCTGTATGACCGCGGTCATGTGAACGCTATAACTCAAAAACTTGAAAAGCTAGATGGATAAAATTTGGTACAAAGTTTTATCCTCACGAATGTAGGTCCGTACAAAATTTTGGGCCAAATCCGTCAACGGGTTGACTGTCTGTCGGTCTGTATAATCGCATACTTGTTAAGCGTTCGTTTCAAAATTGATCTCCATGCGCATGCGTACTTAGCAATCTCTGGTACCAAGCGGGAGGATTACGTAACTTTGTCTTTGAGACGGAGTTTCTGATAGATGTGTTTTATCTCCTGTTTTGTTTTCGCTCGCTCGTATAATAGCGGATCTTGCTGGAGTGTGATGAAAAATAAATATTGCTAAGTTTCAATACATAGGCATCTCTTTTAATATGATTCTTCACCTAAATATTTTACAATCACTATAATCTACAATGAAAAACCTTCTGATATTCGTTGCATTCTGGATTACAGTAGGTTCGATTTTTTTTATCCACACAAGGGGAGGGGAAATGACAAATTTTTGAGCAGTATACGAGAAAGTTTAGGGGAGGCCACTCCCACTGGTACTTGCATTGAAGTCAGCACTATCGGGCCGTCACTTCGGAAGCAATGAAGAGGTGCGGCAGGCTGTGAAGAACTTCCATCGCTCGCTGGACACTTATTTTTACCAGGATGGTTTCTTGAAATTGATTTCGCGGTACTACAAATATATCAATGTCGGTGGCGAATATGTGGAAAAATAGCCAAAAGTTTGTATTTAGTTATGCTACTGTATGTTTCGGATTGTAATAATGCTTCCTTGTGAGAAAGCATGAGGAAACTTACTTTCGGAAAGTCCCTCGTATATAACCCTGAAAATACTGTAAAAAATCTCGAGAAACATTCTGATGGGCACCTTTGCCTATCAGAATGTTTCTCTTGCCATTTACTCTTGCGCAGCCATTAATGACGACTGGGGTAAAGAAAACATATTATTCTCCGGGCGCCATTTACTCTTGCAAAGCCATTAATGACGACTGGGGCAAAGAAAATATGTTATTCTCCGGGCGCCACTTATCCTCGCTACACCACTGGCCATGAGAAGGCTGATTATCTTGCCAAAGCAGCAACTGAAAAAAATGAAGTGGATTTCAATGTAGGCATCCCAAAGTCATGGATTTAAGTCAAGGTTCAAAGAAGCGTCTCTTCAGAATTGGCGAGAAAGATGGGAAAATGCATTGGGAGTTAGGCATACTTTCGGGCTTATGCCCAAAATAGAGCTCAAGAGATGCATGGGTAATTTTTATCTAAACCAATTATATACAGTACACCGAAGCTTTCCAGTTTATCAATATAGATTCTTTCGGAAAAAGGACAATCGTAGATGTGGTTTGGATAAAAAGAACTGTAAGCGACTATATTTTTGGTTGTAATCTTTACGAAGATATCAGGAAAAACTATTTTCCAACTAACTTTGTGACTTTGGGCTTAATGCAGTTAACTGCAAATGCCTTGGCAAGAAATTGACTTATCGAAATAGTTAAAAATTTGTATTCTATGCATTTTATGCTATGAAGTGTTTTGATGTATTTTGGAATTTTAAAAATTCTGAATGTAATGTAACACACAAAGTTGTTTGAATGGAAAAACGTACTCGTGGTAACTGTCATCAACTTTCCACCTTGTGCTTTTTGCAGGACGGAGAAATCTTCATGTCTATTTCCAACAAAATGTTAGTGTCACTTTTAAAGCCAAATCCTATCAGAGGCAAAAAAAACGCCATGCCCCGGGATCCTTTGACAGAAATTAAACCACTAATGATAATTGCGGGGGGGGAATAAATCAAATGAAGACCTGGGCGCCACTTATCCTTGCTACGCCACTGAATTGATTCTAGTTTCATGAATGCAATCAGAAATGTGTAGGAGGAACTCACCTGCTCTAACCTCATTACGAAGCAGGGGCTGAAGTGTCCCTCTCTCTCCTCGTACCCGTAACTATCCTGCCTGGTGCACACCTCTCCCAGCCAGGAGGCATCGAAAAAGCAGGGGGTCTCGGCGCTCGGGTTTTCCAGCCAGCAGTTCCGGTGCCGTCCCTCGTGTTTCGCGGGATAGGCTGCGGGGAGAGAAGAGATGCACACAAGTTTTAAGCCTGTCATTCACGAATGCTCTCCTCCACGCAAATTCGACCGCTTCACGCCGAAATCGGTCAAAATTGGCGTGGCTTGATGTGGAACGGAATATTGGATATCCATCCTGTCCGAATACCCATCACTCCATTTGGACTATAGGCCATAAAGCTGGACTCTCACGGCGACACTGCTCCAAGCCATTTGAAGCGCATCGTTCCACACCGTTCCAATTTTCAGCTCATCCATTTAGATGAATCATTCACAGAGGCTCCAAATCGCACTGCGATTCCCGTCTACTACTCCTCCCCTTCCCCCACCTGTCTACATTTTGTGATTTTTCTTGCACTTCAAGTTTTAGGGCCCAACACTCCAAATAGATGAAGAAGCAAGCTGGGTATCCAAAGTATCAACCGCTCCACGCCAATCCTCATCGGATTTTCGCATTGACGACCGGTTTTGGCGCCGTGCGACCGAATCGGCGTGGAGCAGGGTGCTCGTGAATGCCCAGCTTTAGGCCATCGTTTTTGGCGAGACCTTACTGCTATGTGACTTATGTTATCTGTACACAATAAAAGAAACAAGTGTCAGGATACTTTTTACGGTTCCTCTCGCTAAACCCTGCTCCCAGGTCAGTGATTCGTTGCACGAAGCACGCCTTCTCTCCCCTCGTGCTTCGAGGGGTGGGCTGCAGAGAGAGAAGCGATGCACTTGATGCACACGAACTTTAGGCAACAGAACCGTTCTTTAACCCTGGAACAGCAACGTTGAGTCAACTTGACTACTTTTTCCATTCAAACTGCGAAGTATCGTTACCTTTCCAGGTTTAATCGTTACCATTCCAGTCTGGATTTTTTAAAACATTTTTAACCCTCCAGCAGCCGCGCGTGTGCTGGAGATACTTATATTGGGCATCATATTTATATCGTGTTGTTCTATAGAAATAAATGCAATTTTTATTTATATAATCTGTATTTATTAGTTCCATACTAAACAAAGATTATATAAACAAACATTGCACTTAAATTTATAAAAGAACGACATGCGTATGTAATACGATGCACTAGTATGCAAACAATCAACAAGAAAAAAATAGCAAATTTAAAAAAAAAATTAAAAAGTCTTTTAAAAAGGAAGCAAAATTTAAAACTGGAAAACCAGAACCCAAACAAAGAAGCCCAGGTAGCAAATCCACAAGAACGAACATCAAAAGAAAAAGGAGATAACATTAAAAACGCTAATAAGACGAACAGAATATTAGCCATCAAGCTTAAGTAATAAGCTTTCATTGCTACGTGGATTTCTTTGTTTGGGGAGTTCGGGCTAAGAGAAGCTCTGTATTAACCTAAGGCTTGCTTCTTACAGAAAATTTCCCAAATATTCTTTTGAATCCTTTTCGAATAGTTCTTAGCCCTTGAAAAAGTGAACTAGAATGGATTCCTTGTTTTGTTTTTTGCTTTTCGTTTACTTCAAATTACTCTAGGATTGCTTGTATTACCTTCCTTTTTTAATTTTGGCTTTATTTGTATATCTATCTAATACGATGCCCATTATAAGCATCTCCTGGAGGTTTAAAATTCTTAAATTCAACAGAAATCATTTGCAGACGTTGTTGAAGTTGAGGCAGGCAAGTTGAGTCACTCGCTCAAAGAATTTAAGACCATTTTAGAGGGTAAGAAATTATTAGATTTCAAAATTTTAAATTATGGTTAATACAAACAGGAATTCACAATTACAAAGTTT
>BGPR01018985.1:0-29996 GCA_013235015.1 Araneus ventricosus | reverse complement strand
TGCAATAGATAATTATGAACAAACTATTGGTAAATTGATTAGAATAATTCTTTCTGTCGGCAACGTAGTTTAAATTGTTCGACAATTGCATCTTTATGGCTTTCTGGTTCTATGTAATCAATTTTTTGTATTGGGTTTGCGTTTGGAAACAACTTCATTTCCGTCCTTTATCTCTGTCTGTCACTGTAATAATATGTTTTCATCTGTTGTAACAAGCAAATTTCAAGATGTGTGGATTTTGTTTGTGTTAAATTCCATATTGTTTTGAATCCTTTTTTTCTGAGTGTAAATTCTAAACCATTTTATGTAATTACGTAGAATTAAAGCTTAAAATAAAACATGTGCCTGAAGAATTTTTAAAAAATTATTGTGACCAATTTAACTTCATTTCTCTCACAATTTGATCGTGCTTTTTTGTCTCTTGATGATATTTTGTGAATAAAAGTGTTGTCATAAGGCGATTCCATGAAATATTTAACCCTAAACTGGGGAGGTGAGAATTTTGGATTTAGGGAGGTGTGGTCAACGAGATAGCATTTTTTTAAAAATTCCAACAAAATTTTCTAACAAAAATACCAGTACGAAATTTTGCCTATATATTCTGTAGAAATTTCTCTTAATATAAAAATATTTTTTAAATTTTACAAAATATATTATCGGCAGAAAAATTAATTATTTTGCTGCACACATTTTTCTCGGGATATATATTATAACTAAAATTAATCTTAAAAAAACATAAAAATACTTTTTTTTTTATTTTTCAGTGATATTTATTTTTTTTCATAATAAAAATGTATGACGAAAATAATATAATGAAAAAATTAACAATTACACAAAATATAAAAAATTGACATTGGATAAAACTGACTTGTTTTCACACGGAATTATTTCAGTTCAGATTTTTGTGCACATCCATAGCAAAATTTTTGAGTTCATTCTAAACATGCCAGGTGTTTCATAAAATATGCATACATTTGTATTTTTCATTTCATCCTTTAGTGTACATAAATTACATATTTTCTTCACTTAAAAATTGGTGGTTTTCCGGGATTATTATTCTCTCCTGGACCTCCATATCACTTCCTAAAACTCGCTTGATTATCATTCGCAATTCTTGATTGTTCTTGGATTTTCGATTTTCTTTTTATTTTAGAGGAAACTAATTCTCTCGCGAGAGCTTTTAGGGCACTGTATTCTTTTGATAACAGGTTTACAGTATAAATTCAAAGCAAAATGTATGAAATTTTAATACTCATATCCTATAGTGTATAGCCTATAGAAAATAGCTACAGGCAAATTCTGGAAATCGGATGATATTATGGGCAGGAGTTCTAACATTTCGTTTTGTTTCAACAAATTACCCTTTAAAACGATTCTTTCAATAATAATAATTTTCGCATGAAGAAGGTTGACTTTCCTGTTGATAAAATCCATCTTAAAATTTGGATAATTCAGAATTAGCCGAATGTGAACTTTCATAAAAAAAAATCCTCAGCACTGAAATCGCTTCCTACTTCATTTCGAAGTTTTTGAAGTTCTGCGTCATAAAGAGGATCAGAATATTGGGTGATATTCAAAGGACTAAGTTTCAGTGCCCTTCTATAAGCCTTTCACAATATGGGAACACTATCAGGGAAGTGCGGTCTCTTAGACCGCACAGAACCAAATAACTGGAATATTAAAAAAAGCAGCACCGAAACTTCAAGAAAGTGTACACGTGTAATCAAGATCACAAAATGAGTAGCTACAGGACGAATCCATTCAATTGAACTAAAAATAGAGTATGGGTGATGGGTAAACCATCCTTAGCGGTCTCTGAGACCACACATCCCCAGTTGAGCGTTAATAGAAACAATACAGTAGAATTTTGCAAAAAGCGATTGAAAGATATATTTCATACAACTGAATAATTAGTATCATAACCGTAAAACTAGTGTTGCTAATGGACAGCTTCAACAATAAAATATAACTATATATATATATATATATATGCAGCCTCACTTTCGCCCTCCAATCGCCCGTCACTGTTTGCGTCGACCATCAAGCGCTTGGTCTTCCTATAGACCACTTTGTTTATCGCTTGTAAAACGCTTCCTCGTATTTTTTATTGCAGTACCACGTCTGGGAAAAAATTGCACAGTTCTTATATAATTGCTGCTGAATCTATTTTACCTTCTTTGCGAAGTTGTACTTCAGTCACCATCGACATCTCTTCTTGGCTCAAAGTATCCAGGATGTATTGAATTTGTCGTCTTTTTATAATGGTGAGGCAACTTTCAAAATCTTTATGTGGTCTGTCAGTTCTTCTACTCGATCCAGGATGTGAAATATTTTCTATACTTCATGAGGTAATATTATAAAATGATATATATATTCATCGAATGACAAATAATTGCATGCTTGATTCTTCCGCCAAGTGCAAATTGAGCAGCGTTCATAGGTTTTCTACAAGCAAACGGGAATAGCGCCGCATAGATTTATTACAAAATGAGCCTTGTTTACGGAGCAAACTTTATGAGAGACGGTGCTGTTCAAGAATGGTGTAGGACATTTAAAGATGGCCGAACTGATGCTCACGATGAAGGTAGACAAGAACGCAAGACTGTCACTTGTGAAGACCTTGTTCAGTGAGTTGACTAAGTGATTTGAGAAAGAGACGAAAATGTCTTTCACCTTTCTTCAGAGCTGAAGAGAGGTCTAAGAAGTCAGCGTTCCGCACCAACGTAGACCTTCAAGACGCTATGGAAACCTATCTCAGCAGGCTTGTGGCAACCTTCTATGAAGAGGGTATTAGAGAATTCGTCCACTGGTATGGCAAATATCTCATTCTTAACGTGACTGTGTCGAAAAGTAGCCGTGATTGTATTTGACTCCTAGTAATAAAAGCATTTTCTTATTCACAGTTGTTTTTATGTTATATCCCATCGGATGTTGAAAAAAATACCCTTCATATTTCTCTTGCAAAAAATGCGCGTACATATACCTAGTCTGTCTCTGCTTCAAATGTTACTTGCAGAAAATTTTTGTTAATACGGAAAAACAACTAGAGGCTAGAGGGTCACTAACATGTATATTGATTTGAATATCCCAGACAGGATGGTAAAAAATGATACATACGGGAACAATTGCTGAAATTAGTTAATTTTTAATATATTGTATATGCGTTGCTAATGATTTTATAAAAATTTGAAAATTATAGTAATAGGATTTATAGGTATGTAGATCCTCTGTTATGTAGCTAAAAATTCCTGCTATAATAATTCTATCTAGAAACCATATCTGCGATTTGAAAACATGCTTCAAAATGCTATTAATATTATTGAAGGGATTTTGAAGCATAAGTTGAAAATTTTTGCTGTTTATTTCCCAGGATTTTTCTTTAATTTGAAAATTTTTAAAAGTTATTTTACAGAAGCATGCAGATATTTTTTCTTTCGAGATCAGGTGCCGTTCTTGATGCCTTCGTGCATGTTCGTAAGCCAATTTTATGTCGCTATTTTTTGTGATTCTTGCGATGAATTATCTCCATGAATTTATCGTATTTAAATTTGCTGCTGGAAAGAAATGGTAATGCCCAAAAATTCATAGAATTTGTCAAATTTTATCTTAAGTAAAATGAATATTTTTATTTATTTTTTATTGAACAACTTAAGAAAGCTTAACAATAAACGAACATCACCTATATCATATGAATAATCTTATTAAGCTATTAAGATTGTTTATTTAGAACTTTGAGATGCATCGCTAATTCTTCAGTCCTTCAGGCACTTCTAAGTAGAATAAAAAAGTATGGTTATCACAAATTTTGAAAAAAAAAACTTCTAAATCATGTAGCAACAACATTTTTCAAAAAGGCAAGCAACTTCCATCCACTCCATACTAATGTTAAATTTTATAAACAGCAGTAAATATTTGATAATATAATATAATTTTTGAAAAACTTTTTTATTACTAATATAATAGCCCAGATCTGTCTCTCGGTAACGCTCTGACGTCACCAAAAATAAAACTCACGCCATAGCACTAAGAGCATAATTTCATTGTTAGAGAACCTAAATTTCATTCATATTAAATTTAAAAGAGTACTTGTCGTTCTAATTTTAAATTTAATAGCTCTAAAATAGTAAAATAAAAGTTTCTATCGATTGATATAAAATTTATCTCGCTATTCTCAATAGTTCCCGAGAAATTTTAAATTATATTAATCATATGTTTCAAATTAATTTCCGTTTTTTAATAGAAAGTAGTAAATCATGTCAGTGGTATATCATACAGTTTGGACGCCACGATGCATCTCATTAATTATTGAAATCATGATGATATAATTTGATAATATTTTTTGGCAACGTTTGAAAAGCAGAGAAGTGCTTTGTTTTGATTATAATTTCGGAAAAGAGTCCCTTTGAAATTTTAACTTTTGACTTACGTTTGACAAGTTAAGAATTTCATGGTTATTGAATTATAATAAAGTTGTTAAACAATGAAAAATACTTCACACGGAATGTTGTTTACCAAAAGGGTTTTTGAATAAAGAAATATGTAAATAAAAATATATTTCCTGTCATAAAACATATATTTATTTTATTTGTTTTCAATCAAGTTTAAACATTTATCTCGCATACATACGTATTTAAACACGTCAAATTTGACGGGAAATCTCTCGAATGAAGAGGCCATTTGCACCCGTCATACCATGATGGGTGATTATCTAGTAAATATATAAGTATATTAAAATCAGAATAAGATGCACAAACACAATACTGGCTAATGAAAACGTACCAATTTCATGCTTTATTCACGAGGCTGATGCAATCACTTAAAGAAAGACGCAATAAAAAAACTAGCGCACAGTCATGTCTCTCTGCTGCACATTTTTAAAAATTACCTTCTTTTCAACAATATTATTTGTCCAATTAAATTTATAATTAGATATTTATAAAAAAGTAGGTAGTGCGTTTTCGTTGCTCACGGCTAAATTAGTTCCTTTTTAAAAAAAACACTGATGTTTTCGAAATTTGGTTTTGGGGTTTTAAAAATCAATATGTCCAGCTTCGAACTAAATTCAAATTCCAAAGTCGAAACACACAAGAGAAAACATTCCTTACAACCACTTTCTTTTGTCCCCAGAACACCTCGAAGCGATTCCTTTACAGTCTCTTGAAAGAATTGGAGAAATCAAATGTTGTGGTTCAATCTTTCTTGCCATTTCTAGAAGTTGTATTTTCCGATACATCCTCCTACTAGGAAAACAATACGAAAGAAAAACTGCCCAGATTTATAAATTTAAAAACAAGGATAAGTTTTTGTTTGTCCTGAAAACTTTTCTGTAAAGTAATTCTTTTGAAAGAGATTATTATTATTATACGATTTGCCTACAAAATTCGGAAGGGTTTGATGAACAACCACCTTTATTTTTAACAGAGAAATTATTGTATGAACAAACACTTCTCTGAATTTAATGGAAAAAAATTAATGCGATAATTTTTTATTACGACCTTGTCAAATTCATGTCAACATATTTCTTTACATTGCATATATATATGAATATAATTGTCCTGTATCGATACTTTTTTTCAAAATTGCAGTTGTTTATTTTTTAGAATTTACAGTCTTCACATAATTTTTAAGATTTATTAAGAAAAAAAAAGATGAAGGAGACTAGCTGTACTTATTAATAAAGCTTTCATACAAAAACTTCTGGAGCATTTACTAAATAAACATTACGATTAAAGGCTTGACTTTATTTCATTAAATACTGTTGAAAAAATGTTTTAGAGAAGCATATTTTTTAACTTTTTTAAGCGTCCATTGAGCCTTAAAGTCTAGAAAAAATACACAGAAATACCTTACAGCAAGAATACTTTTAAAAACATGAAGTTGTGGTGTTTTAGCTTGATATTAACGGACAGGCGTTGACTCTCTAATCATGCTTAAGGAATATCCTACAAAGCCGTGAATCATGCAATGTTAAGGGATTTAAAAAATCCATTACTGCCAAAAATATATGATTTTTTTAAACACTAATCCGTTTAAACTTTTTATATGGAATAAAACGTAAGAAGGTTACGAAGGAAAAAAAAGATAAAAATAAAGCAGATTACATTTTTGCGCCATTAATATTTTTCTTGAACAAATTCCTGATCAAATTAATTGGATTTCAAACAACTATTACTCCAACAATTTCTCGAAGAAAATTCGTCGCAAAAAATGAAAGTAAAAATAGCGCATTAATTTTATTGCTTCATATATTTATTTTTAAAAAATTAATGATGTACCTCAGAAGAGTACTGACGTTTTAAATTTTTTTTCGAAATAGTAAGTGAATTCATTTCTGCATATTTGTTAATATCACGAACACACATTTATAATATTCAAAACATGATTACATGAGTAACAATTGGTCTGATTTGCACAATTTTCATAGTGATCTGACCGCAAGAGATACTGTACTATCAGGGACACAGTTAGAAAAACGAACATCAAAATACAGAGTTTGTGAGTCGTGTAGCTACAAAACTGACCATCTCTAAAACATAAAATCCTTCTGAAAAGTGGATTTTATGTCACGTCTACCCAAAATGAAATTTTAAAAAATACTGCATGGTATTCGATGCATTCGGGCAGTGTTATTCAGTATGCAATTTATGGTAATGAGGCTTGAAGAAGGGACAGTTATTTAATGTTTTGTTTTGGAGATGGACAGTTGTGCAGCTCGTTTTGACATGGACAGTTTTGAAACAATCTGAAATCTAAATAAATATGCCAAATTGTATAGAAACAATAATTTTCTCAAAACATTATAGAAATAAGGAGGTATCCCATAAAAATAGATTCGATCATAAAAAAAATCAGATTCTCATGGCTACATCTTTTCCAGTGTCTCACTACAATAACAGTAGTTATATAGTAAAAACATTTATTTCTCACATGAGTCTTATTCTGTATATGATATTACAGTAGTGAAATTCCACGTACTTGAACGTATTTATGAGAGATCACAGCATTCTCTTTTGGGCTCAAGTGGCTCTGATTTCGGTCTCCCCTCTCTTTTTTGAAAGCACAACGGACATTTCCGTGGTCTTTACGCTCCTCCTGTCTTATAGTCGTCTTCCACATCCACTTTTATACATAAATAAATGAATTGTTTTGAATAGAGCCTACTTTTGCTGCTTTGCCGCCTCTCGCTTCCACCCAAATCTCTTTTACATTACCGTATCTGATGAGGATAACTTCAATACTTTTCTCCATCTTGTTCAAAAGTGCAATAATTCAGAAAAACCAAACTCGAACTTATCGCAGGGTACACATTAACAGCTATATGCCTGCGTTTGGCGAAGTTACACGAAACTACCGCTGCGCTTCCTGGTGGATTTGTAGAAGGCTGGTTTTGAATCCGTATCCATTAGTGCAGATGGCCGGTTCTGCAGCACACCTTAACTTTTTTCGCTTTTTAAGCTTGAATAGGGCAGGGTTTAAAACATTTTCGTGTTGTCAAGTGGTATAAGAGACTGTATAGACTTAAAATCTCTGAAGAAACGCATTTGTGAAAAAAATGGAGATGGCTTCTTTTGCAACTACACAACACAAGTAAACAACTCTAGTCTGAAACATCATAGCATGATAGTGCTTTAAGTTTGATTCTTCTATCTAGTTTTCTTCTCTGACTTCGATTATTGCATCAGCCGTTGCATTCTTTACTTAATGGTTTTTGCATCACTCAATTTACAGAAACAATTCAAACATAAAAACTTTATCATGTTAAAAAAGTGAAAGTGAAAATTCTGCTCTGAAATTATTGTTCAAAGAGAGACTTTTTTCATAACGTTAACATTTGTATAAGTACACAAGTGAAAGATTTGATAAAACAATAAAGCATATTCGAATTTCATTATAAAATTAAAGAGCATTGTTATAAATTGCGTTTAAAATTAATTTTAAAAATCTCTTAAAATTAAGGAAAAATTGCACGTAAATAAAATTTGTACCACTTGAAAAGTATATTTTATTTTAAAGTGGTGTAAAAATTCCTTTTTGTGTGTTAATATTCTTAGAAGTTATTGGAGGAAAACGTTTAAATATCGAATAATTTTACATTGATTAAAAATCTAATTAAAATTTTGAAAAAGCATGCTCTTTGTGAGCAGCTACTACCCAAGAGTAGTGACGGTTAGATACAACGAAACGTTGCATTGATGATGTAACGATATTCGCAAGACGCAAATTACAGATAGTATTAAACTAAAAACATTCTCATGTTAAAAAAAAATAGAATACAAATATGAAGTAATCTTACTCCATATTTTGAGCTTCTTTCGAAATCTAAATGTTCTTGTCTTCATCGGCAGAAAAGAATGTAGAGGGCGCTGCTCTCAATCGAGTTAAGTTGAAGGTAAGTAATGCTTAATTCAATCATACTTTTTCTTTTCTGCATGATCTGATGCATCTAATACACATTTCTAATATACTAATATGTGGAGAGTTCAGAGTGAAAGTCAACCAAGTCCATGAGATTCATTTCCCAGAATACAGATACATTTATAGAGCTATATTACTATACAGCTATATTTAAAATAACAGTGGAATTCTAATTACTCTTGCGAACTGGTAGATGCAAGTGAACTGCGAACTTATTATTACACAGAATAATAACAATATTATTAGAATATATACTAGCACAATATTATTAGAATCTATACTAATACATTATTATTAGAATATATATTAATACATCATTATTAGAATGATAACATTATTATTAGAATATATATTAATACATCATTATTAGAATGATAACATTATTATTAGAATATATATTAATACATCATTATTAGAATGATAACATTATTATTAGAACATATATTAATACATCATTATTAGAACATATATTAATACATCATTATTAGAATGATAACATTATTATTAAAATATAACATTATTATTAAAAATATAACATTATTATTAAAAATATAACATTATTATTTCAAAGAAAATATAACATTTCTACACTACCATGGCAGCATCAGTGCAAAATGTGCAAAACATGGATTTGGTTTACTTAAGCTCTGAAGACTCCACATATTTCTACTTCCTTTCATCATTTTTTTGAAATATCAGTCCACGAATTTTTCCTGCGAACAAAAATACATCTTATATATCTTTGCAAAAGTTCTAGAATCCCTACGATAAATAAGATAAATATTAAAAGAGCGAAGAAAATAAATAGTAATATTTTCATGATAAAATTTGTAGCATGAAGCCAAATATATACTTTACAAAATATTGTTCATCAGAACATTATAGAGGGAATGGATTTTACATTCAACTCCCTTAACAAAATACAATGAAGCCCCCGAAGCGTTGGCATACAGAGGGTATTCACACTTCGACGCGCACTGACAAGCTGTCATTTGCACTTTTGTCACAATTGAGCTAAAAGGTTTGTGAAGGGAATGCGAGTTTCTACGGAAACCACACGGCGTTACCAAATTTCTGGAGTATAAGTAAAGCTTATAAAACTATACTGGGGGAAAACTGAAGAACATTATGGGAAGCAACGTATTTAGGTAATAGGTTTCCAAGCATTTAGTGAAGAATTCATAAAACCTGAAGAAAAAGTTAAATATTATAAAGTGCTTAATGTGTCTTGATCAAACTTTTTATGAGCGGAGATATTTTATGAGTGTGTGACATGTTAAAAAGTCACTAATGTGTTTTATGAATGCATTTTATAAACGAAGGCATTTTGTATGTTTATAAATGCTATAAAGTTGCTAATGCGCTTTGAACATGCATTTTATAAAGTTTAGAAGTTTATTATAAAATTTAAAAAGTGTTTTATTGATTATATAGGTGTTCATTTTATAAAGTATCTCAGGTGATTTATCCATGCATGTTTTAAGCAAAGACATTTTATACGTATGCTACAGGTTAGAGAAAGGTATTATATTAATTTATTTTATAGCTAGGATATTATATTAAAGCATTTTAAAATCAAAGGCATTTTATACTTTATAACAAATTTGTACAATCAAACTTGCATGTTATAAAATGGCTATGGTGTTTTATTAATGTATTCTGTAAGAGAAGATATTTTATGCTTGTGTAAATGCTATTAAATAGATGATGTGTCTTATTCATGTTCTTTATCAGAGAAGTATATCTGTACATATGTTACAGGCTATAAAATAGTTTGAGCGTTTTGTTAACATATTTTATAAACTAAAGCAGTAATGTATATTGCAACGAGTTTATCATAAATTGTCATCTAAAACGATGTGGTGACGTATGTGAATGTGAATATAATGTGCAACATAATGTTTTTTGATGAAACTAATCAATATAAATGGCAAAAATATAATTATATCTATCGCTTTTTTTCCCTTTTTAACAATGTAAAATATCAATATTCAGTTAAACTGAGATTTATTGAATCATTGCTTTGTAAGTAAACAGGAAAACATCGCTTTTATATTTGTAACTCAATTATTTCACTATGACCGGACTCAAACCGTTTTAACATTTGAATCTTTCTCCTTCAAATGATATTACATTCATTTCGATACTTCAACATTTGGTATATTTTCCCACTATAGACGAAATACGATTACCAAAAATATCTTCCTCGACTTTTGAATTTTAATCCAATAACTGCGTTTTTAATAAATTGATTATTGATAAAACCAGCGGGAGTGGTCTCCCCAAAACTTTCTCGTATCCGCTTTAACACTGGGGGGGGGGGGGCTCAAACAAGGGGGTGAAACTACCCCAATCCCTAACCCAGGGGGGGAAAAAACGCGCGCATTGACCGCGCCTTTTTTGCGTCGTGGAATGGTGAGGAAACCAAATATGTTATTTGAACACTTTCTTTTCAACAGATTGAAACGAAAATTGGGCACCGATCTACAATTAATGTTAGTAGACATCATGCCAATTGTTAGTTATCTAAGTTATAGCGTTTAGGAATTATCGTGTTCAGAAGTATGTGATTTTGCAGACCGATAGACAGTTCTAACCTTTTACAGAGTTGTTCCAAAGTTTGATACGGACCTACATTCCTAATGATAAAACTGTGCACAAAATTTTATCCATCTAGGTATTTAAGTTTTTGAGTTATCGTGTTCATATGAACACAAACAGACAAACAGACTTCCAGTAAACGGATTTTCTCCAAATTTGACAGAAACCCGCATATTATGTGCAAAGTTCACATACCAAATTTCATCCCTGTAGTTCTAATAGTTTTTGAGTTATCGTGTTCACAGACAGACATAATTCTAAAATTGTGTTTTTCGGACTCAGGGAGGTCTAAAACGTGGAGATTCGTCAAAATCTCGAGATCTATTTTTTTTTTTTTTGACGATTGCAATACATTCTCTTTGTATACTTCGTATACGAGAAAGTAAAAAGACATCAATAAAATATGACTTCCGTTTGCTTTCGCTAAAATTCTGACCTCCTTTATACCAGTTATTTATCTTGTTACTCAAAACATTAAATTAATAACGCGTCGTTTTAAAATTTCCAGGTAAAATCATTCATTTCACAACCAAAATATATAATACTGAATAGAATGTGAACATAAGATGAAAATACAATGTTCAGATTATCGGAAAAAAGACCTTTTCTTCCATGAATAAACTTAAAAAATATCTTAAAATTTAATGAAAAGGTTCACCAATGTGTAACTAATTCAATTTAACACCTCACTTACATCCTTCGTTTGATAAATTTTTAAAAATCTCCCGTTCCAAAAAGAACTGTTGAAAAAATGGTCTGAAATCAAGTTATTTTATTTAAAAAGCTAAAAATGCAGAAAATTTAGCAATTAAATCATTGAACTTATAGATGTTTTAGTTGTCTTCTCTTGACTGTTTTCCAATTATCACAATTCCGGAAAAAAAACATGGGGAGGAAGTTTATTCAATATAAACTTATCTGAAGTTTTCTCACGTAATAGAGGTGCTTTACAATACCAATTGAAACCGAAGAAGAGTTCTTCAGCTTGCGTAGATTTTTTCTCTGGAAGTTAAAATAAAAAAAACGAAGACGCCCGAATGCAAAGGCTAGAATTACTTTTGTTCTGAAAAAAAGAAGATAAAGTAAAAACATCTGCATCCATGAAATTTCTATTTGTTGACTGAAGATTTTAACTTCTCCATCTGCGACTTTCCGCGCAATATGAAAATTGCCTACCCGCCTCACACACATATTTTTACAATTTGAAATTATGACACATACGGTCTTATTCACCATCCATTGTTAAACCATGATCAGCGGTTAAATGATGGTTCTGCCATGATGATGCGAAAACTGACCGAAGTGAGTCGCCAAATGTATACCCTAGCGGATTGCTATTTTGGCATGGTATCTCAAATTCTCGGTTGTTGGCGATTTTTAAAATTATCCTCAGCCTTCGAGCCAAATGAGTTTCTCGCCAACTCGCCAGTTAGGTTATACATCCAGTCGATCATTTCGGTCAGCATTCGCTTGTTTGTGTAAATTCACTTTTAACCGCTGATCATGGTTTAACCATCGATGGTGAATAAGGCCGTTATGTTCTAACCAATTCTTTATGGAAATGCTCATGCTATTTTTTTATTAGTGAAATAAGTCATATAATCTGAATCGAGCTTGGAGAATTTATCCTATTGTGAAAAGTGCTCTGTAAAAATACGAATAACCATTATAGTTGGTTTACTCTCATTCTTCATTATTTGTTTTATGCGATCATGTCAATTTGTTAGGAGATCATAAAAAAATTTGAAGCAGAAATTGGACTATTTTCGTATCATTTTAACGAGAGCCAATAAATAATTTAATTTATTTACCATATACTTGCATATTTAAGGTTTTCATGATTCTGTAATTTTTCAGTTAATTTAAAATTTGATAGAGTACAAAGCTGTAGGCTTTGTTAGTTTTAAAGCAGAAAAGATACTCTCCACTGTATTACGCCAGCCACATGGCTTAAAAAACGCATACCTGAATTTAACTTATAAGAACTTAATATAGTACATAAAATAAAAAAAATTAAATCCAAATTTTCAAAATTCTAAATATCAAATACTCTGTGTCGATAAAATCGTGAGCACATTTAATTGCTTCAGAAAGTTACTTGCAGAATACAATATGAAGTATCTTTTATTCGGAAAATATTCGGT
This sequence comes from Araneus ventricosus, assembly GCA_013235015.1. Taxonomy (NCBI): domain Eukaryota; kingdom Metazoa; phylum Arthropoda; class Arachnida; order Araneae; family Araneidae; genus Araneus; species Araneus ventricosus. Next base: position 16,836 of record BGPR01018985.1, on the reverse strand, counting down.
CAACAAAACCATTTTATTATATATTTTGATAAAGTTTTATATAGTTAATTATAATCAAAAATGATAACATAAGGAATTTCAGGAGGTAAATGATAAAGACTTGTGTTGAGTATTTTAAATATTAGTTTGGCATTGTAAAGGGAAAAATAAGGAAAAGAGATAAAGAACGGTTACATATCGGTCAGAATTGAGCAGGTTTTCTTAGTAATTAACATTTATGACTGGCTAAGTACTATTTACTATTTATTATAACAAGCTAAGTAATAAGTACTAAGTAGCATTTAAGACCAAAACTAATGAATCGAATATATAATCGAGTTAAAACTGCCTCTTTCTTTCTGCTAGATAATGTGGGCAAAATGTCTGCGATAAGTTTGATTGCGGGAAGATTTTTCTGTACACCCCTTCCAAAATTAAGTAACAAACACGAAAATACGCCGTACACATGCAAAACGGTGAATCAAAACACAAAATTTACATATGAGGTAGAGGTTGCATCGCCTAATACAAATAGGTAATCAAAATTAGCATAAAACGCAATCCCGTGTTCACACTGCAACGCCTTAAAAAGGGACTTGCCGGACCTATGCTTCAATTCGCAAGCAGCGATAGTCCCGCGGAATCCGAGATAGCCAAAGCGGAAAGCATCAGTAGAAGAAACCATTTGCACGATGACATGCGTTGGAGGGCTGTCGGTATGTTGCAAACTGGTGCAAGACAATCTGTTGTTGCCAGAGAACTGAATGTGCATCGCAGTGTCATCCATAGGCTGTGGAACCATTACCAAAGCGATCAAAACGCCAGTAGAAGACGTGGTCTGGACGCCGGATAATCACCACAAAGACAGACAATCGCTACCTGTTGCAATGGGCCAGACGCCGCAGGATACTAACAGCACAACAGCTGGCGTCGCAGCTCTCTGCTGCTGCAGGAAGTCCCATATCCCGCCAAACTGTGTCTTGCAGACTGCATGAAAGAGGACTGTTCGCAGGACGAACTGTTGTTTGTGTGCCTTTGTCCCCAGCGTACGTAAGATGGCGGGTGCGTTGGGCTCGGGAACATCGCAGTGGGACATCAGAGCAGTGGGGCCACGTACTGATCACGGATGAGTCTCGATTTAACATATAGAACGATTCCCGAAGGTCAATGATATGGAGAGAGCCAGGGACACGCTATCGGGCGCCAAACATCGTCGAATGAGACCATTACAGAAGTGGCGGGTTACTTGTCTGGGCAGGCATAACAACGAACGACCGAACCGACCTCTTCGTGTTCGCTGGGGGTTCCATCACAACTGTCCATTATCGCGACGAAATCCTACACCCTCTTGTACGGCCTTGTACCGACGCTATACTTATGGACCATAACGCAGTCCCGCATAGAGCACGATTGGTGCGGAGTTATCTGGAGAGTGAAACCATTCCACAGATGGCGTGGATTGCTAGATCACAGGACCCGAACACCATAGGGCATGTGAGGGACATGTTGGGAAGACAGATTGCAGGTCGCACCTTCCACGAGCTCCAACAAGCCTTACTACAGGAATGGGCATTACTGCCACATAAAGAGATCAACGATACTATTGCCAGCATACCTCGCAGTTGTCAAGCATGCATTTCAGTTAGCATGCATTCAACTTCTTCTTCTCAAGCATGCATTCAGCTCATATCCGTTATTACCGTGTGGTTCCCATTGCACATTCTGCCTCCCAATTTGTGCTGTCGCGCAGCGACGGCCGTAATATATGTGTTTTTGATTGTCTTTGCTTTATTGTTTGATATGTGGTCTACCTACCTTGTGTACAACTTTCACGCATATCCATTAAATATTTTTGTTTTATACCGAGTTTTTCCTTTTTTGCTCATTTTTTGAGCAGGAGTATATTTGAGTTCGTCATTTTGGAGCCATGAATAAAGAATTGGGAGTTCAATATTTTCAAATAAAGTTGCTTTGTTTGGTATTTATTTAATTCTTCTGGTAATTTAATTCTTAAATTCTTCTTTCAGTTATACCAAAATAATTCTTTTTAAAATAGATTTCTTTTGAAACGATTTATGCCAATCATTTGTGAATTTAAAATCTTCTAGTTTGTTTACGAACGAAATATTAGGCATAAAATTCATTTTTAATTTAATTAATGAAATTTAACATGATTTCAATCATTCTTTGCTTTAATGCGTTTAAATAGTATTTTATTTCATATTTTATGCATACGTGGGAATTTCTCAAATTAGTCTTATGTAGTATTCTTTCTAATTGCTACAGAATGGGAGGTTTAGCAGGTCAAATACATTAAGTTGCCAATCCGGGTCAAGAAGATAAAAATTATCTATTTGTATAAAAATCTATATAATTATCTATGTATATAAATTATCTATTTATATTATCATCTATTATTTTTATCTCTGTTCCCACAACAAATATAAAAGTGCAAAACATACTACATCGAGTACCACTGTTTCAAGTTATAACAGACAATGTTTAAATTCTTAGTAGTTGTGTTGAGAAATTTGTCAAGTATATGAAAATTGATAAAAATTTAAAATTTGAATTCAAAATCGATATAATATCAATATTAGAAGAATTAAATTCAACTAAATATTCATAATTTCATAAATGAGAAAGATGATATTTTTTTTTAAATTAGAAATGCTATCTTTTATTTTCATATATTTTATTTTCGTATCTTTTATTTCTTAATAATATCTTTTATTTTCGTATCTTTTATTTCTTAATAATATCTTTTGTTTTCGTATCTTTTATTTCTTAATAATAGCTTTTATTTTCGTATCAGTTTGCATTGAATTGTTTATTTAGATTCCTGCTTTTCATAGGTCCGGATCTCAACAAAAACTTTACATATTTCTCTTAAACAACAAAATTTTGCAAGTAAATTAAGGAGAATTTTATCTAAAAATATTCTATTTTCTTGTAAATAAGCCAATTCACAAGTAAAATGAGGAGAACGAGTGCATGACACAAAAATTATTTCGCGGAATTTTATCGAAAATCTGATGTGATATCAGATTTTTGAAAATGCGGTAAAAGAATTACTACACTTTAACAGTTTCCATCAGTGCAATTATTGGAATACACAAAAAGCGGTTAGAATAAATTCATAAATAATAGAGAAGTCATAAAAGTGAATGTTTATGTCGTAAAATGAAAGGTTTTCATTCGACTCTATCAATCGTAGGAACATTCTATAGCTACAACTATTGTAAATCATCTTGTAAGCAGTTACATTTACTAAAAATCATTTTGTAAGAAGTTTAAAAAAGTGTCGAACTAGGAATTGAGATTTCATAGTTTTATGAGTCGGAAAATTGCTGTTGGCAGCTCTATTTTAACTGAAATGGAATACTATTTCCGTTAAACTTATCAGAAACCCTTTATTTGAATTGTAGGTTATTATTAGTTAGTTCCCTTTATAAAAATAATTCTTTAATAAAACATGCAAATATCTTTATTTAATTAAATTCTGCGTAAATATAAATTTACAATTAGTAAATCGTTCTAACATGAAAATGCTTATTTAAAAATTAATAAAAATATCAGAAATACACGTATTCTTGTTAGAACTAGAATGATTTTGAAATGAGTTACAATTTTCATGATGAATTAATAAAAGCAGTGAATCAAAATTATTTTTGGAGTTCCAAGTGTTAAAAATACTTTATAATAAATAAAATATCTTATCTTGTCTTGTTCTTCAAATTCAAATGGGCCGTTTTAATGTAATGGTCGAAAATACTTTTTTTCTTTATATTGAATAACTGCTGCTTCATTTTCATGAAGTAACTATCCATTCAATCACATTTTGTTTCTCCTTTCCTTATGAAAATTGCATTAAATGGAATTTCATTTTTTTATTTTTTGTCCACAATAGGATTTTTGATTAAAGATAATCATTCAAAAATCTGATAGGAAAAGAGACTCTGAAAAAAATTCTGCTTGTCATTGGCTTATTGTAGCTAAGGAACCGAATTAACGCTTTTTTTTTTCACAAAAATTGCAGCACTCGAATTGATAGGGCCGTTGCATTCTTCAATATATAATGAAGTACTTTTCAGCAAACTTCATTTTATTCTTAATTGTTTAAATAGTTTATTCCCTACTTGGATATTTTCTATTTTTCAAATAGTGTTTAAGAAAAATTTCGGAAATGCAGTTACATCAGAAGTTTTGTTACTATTACTGAAAATACAAACTACAACTCTCTAACTCTGGTCAAAATAATTGAAAGGAAATAACGAATGATGTATTTTGAGTATTAAAAAACTAATTCTCAAAATACACATTTCTCTCAGATCTAAAGTGTTCCTTCTAAATCTGTTATTAAGCAAAACAATTAGGTTGCATCAGCGATATTTGGTAAATGAAGCCTAAATCTTTCTTCTGATAAAACGCTTCTCTAATATCTAGTATATCTTTAGTAATGATCTTGTTCATAATGTGATGGAGAAATTTAATTTCACACTTTTACTGGGCTAAATTTATTGAAAATGTACCTCAAAATATTTCAATAACGGCCCGATGATTGTCTACGCTGAATTAAAAATAAAGATAGTTTGGCAAGACTTAACAAGAATATTAAATCCCGCCGGAGAGGAAAGCAAATATTATCTTGGGAATGAAAAAGGCATTTCTTAATATTAAATTCCTTGCAATTTCCCCTTTTCTATTGATGCTAAATAAAGAAAGCTTAGATAAATCGATCGATTAACTCACCGAATTGCCAATAAATTAGGTTGCTTTATTTTATCATCTTTTCCTCTTATTTAATTTCGAATTTTATTTTCAATTTCATTATTTTACCACGTTTTTATTAACTCGCTTTCTCGTCTCTCTGTCTGTCTGTCTGTTCGGTTCAAATTGTACAATGAATTTTAAACTAACTTCCCGATGAGCTGGAGACTTGAAACTTTAAACATAGTTCAGAACTAGATGACAATGCAATATTAATTCGCTTTCTTGTCTGTCATTTCGTATTTTGCATGACGCATGCTCAGTACGTCTTTCATTATAGCTCGAAAACTATTAACATTACAGACTTGGTTCTTCGGTATATAGATGGGCCATGGGATCATCGAAGCACCCCATATTTTAGCTATATCTTTGCGCATGCGCAGTACGTTTTTCATTATATCTCGAAAACTATTAAAATTACAGACTTGGTTCTTGGGTGTATGGATGGCCCATGGGATCATCGAAACACCCCATATTTTAGCCATATCTTTGCACATGAGCAGTACGCTTTTCATTGCATCTTGAAGGTCTCTGCGGCATGTAACTTAATTTTTCAGGAAAATAACAATTTTCTATTTATTATCAGGTGAAGAGAAACTGAAATAAACCTGAAATTTGTCACATGTCTCCGTCATAATCTCATCAAGATATTTAAAATCGATTGCAAAATTTCACACACACAAGACTAAAAAGCAGAAAATAATTATTTAAATAAAATAAAAATTTTAATATATCACGTTTTTAAAACGGACTAAAAAGTATAAAATAATTTCTTCTACCCCCATACAGATTTATAACCCTATACAGATTTAAAACGAAAAACGTCGGGCGCGTGCAATATTTAATAGTAAGGAGTGTAGGGAGTAGCTGTCATTGAGAAAACTTACGCAACAGTTGATATCATTTCCATTGCAATAAAATTGTTAGTGACTGAAATAAACTATTTATGCATCAATTATCTATTGCATGCGCTCCACGTTTTTCGTTTTAAATCTGTATGGGGTTATAAATCTGCATAGGGCTAGAAGAAATTATTTTATACTTTTTAGTCCGTTTTAAAAACGTGATATATTAACATTTTTATTTTATTTAAATAATTATATTAATTTTTGTAACTCAGCTTATGATGCCTTTAATTTCTTTTTGGACAAAATCTGTCAGTTATCTTCTTAGTATTTTTATTGATTCGAATCTTCATAGAATATACAAGGATGAGTGTAATACATGGCACTGGTGCTTTAAAATAGGGGAACAAATATCTTCCCAAACACAGGAAACAGAAATTCCAATAGTTAATTACGTTCTGTTACCTTCATGGTATTTTTATTGATTCAAGTCTTAAAAGAATATATAAGGATGAGCGTAATGCATGGCGCTGGTGCTTTAAAATTGGAGAACAAATATCTTTCCAAACAGACGAAACAGGAACTTCAATAGTTAATTAGGAGTACAAATGAACAGGAGAACGGGATGGAACCACGATCGATGGAAGTTTAGTTTTTAGTTAGAAGATCTCCAGAAAACGATTGGTCTAGGTAGCAAATTGTGGAATAGCAATTTAGGATATCTTTCGTACATGTGTATTAGTTGTGTGACAAGTGTTGAAACTGCATCAGTGATTAGTTGTATTTAGATGTAGCTATTTGAAGTTATTAGATATTCTTTGTATGCTTTTTGAATAGGAAATTTAGAGTAATAAGTATTAAGAGTAAAATATAAAATATCTTGAAAAATATAAAGGTCCATTGTATTCAGTTTTGCACTTTGAAGAAAAACATTTTAATTAGCATTAAAAAAATTTCAAGAATTTTCTAAATCAGGAAGTTTTCAAAACGGTGAAAATATATTTTTTCATAGAATTGAATCGTCTGGTTTGTATGGTGTTGAATTACAGAGAGTGGGTTACCGGTTCGAATATTTTATAGAACGGGCAATTGTATAAGATGCATCGCCAACAGACTGCATATGAATTCGAAATGGAAAATAATCTTCAACACTAATCAAAAAATTGTATTCCACATTTCTTAATTAGAAAGGCTGTATTCAATGTTATAATATTTTATTTCTCACATTTTCATGTATTAACGCCCCTCGAATTAATGATACATTTAAATATTCAAAAACCGATTAATATCGAAGTACTCTATATCCGTTTCAATATTGTAACGCCCCGAAGCTAATTCGAATTATTCTTGATTCAGTTATTCATTCTTTAATGATATCACTTTGATAATAAGTGGAATTATTTAAGAAATAATTTCCCATCCTGAATAGGAAAACGTAACATCTGCGAGAAACTTAATTTAGTGGAATCAGTGGTGCGTAAACAATGGTTATGATTGTACCCATTAATAATCGATTCAAGTGGGGTAATTAAATTATTCCAGTTTCTCTTGCAACTAATTTGGAGTAAGAAATTAATGTCGACGCCATCGATCTGTTTATGGAAGGATTTCATACGATACCGAATGCCATTTCTTTAATGAAATGAGACTGGTATTGGATATTAAGAAATAAAATTAAATTTGTTTCGTCTATAGTACAGATATCGTTAGGTAATTATAAATATTTAATTCTTATGAATCATATTACACTGTTCATTGATGTGTTTAAAAATTAAACTCCTTTACATTAGGAAAATAGACAGAAATATTAAGTAGTATTATTTGATATTACCAACCGAAATTAAATTAATTTCATTTATAATTTCGTCACAGAATGTCCGTTATTCAATTTCACTAAGAACTGAGCAAAATTGTGCATTTATGTATTTATAATATTAATTTTTTTCAGCAATTTAAAAAAAAAATATTTTTTTTTATTTTTCATCAAATTAGAAAAATTAATTTTTGCATTTCTGCACGTCTTTTAAAATAAAACTTTTATTAGAAAATGTAAAGAAATATTCTTCATACAGAAGAACGTTTTCTTAGTTATTTTGTAAAAAATTGTGTTTTATTTATTCTACATTTTTAAAATTCTGTAACACATTCTCCATATAAATTCAAATTCCTTGTTTTTAACAGCTTCCTTGGTAATATTTCTTCACAGAATAATAATTAAGGAAGTCTTCATAAATCGTAAATTTAAAATTCAATCCAGTTTTTGTTTTATATGTAATAATAATTCAATAGAATAAATAGTTACTTCTAAGTGGCAAAAATATGCATTGTACGCCTGGTTGCTTGTCTGCTAGCAGAGTAACAGAAGACATTTCTAATAATTTTTAATTAAAATTTGAATAAATAAACACTGATGAGAGTCTGAGTCTTTATTTTCTTACATATTCTAAGAAACTAAATGGATGACTTACAGCAAGAATATATTAAGACACCACCAGAGCTATACTTAAAAACTTGTTAATTAGTGATGTGTTGTTGGTGCATATTTCATCATTGTTGCTAATTAGTTGCGTAGGAAAACTCAGACAAAGCGTAACAGTGTCTAAAGGTTATTTGCCGTGCTTGACACAAGGAAATGCTTAATTAATGTCATAAAGCAGTTAGTAAACAGTTTGAACGTTTTATGTCAGTGTTTTTTAGTCTGTAGGCCTCACCTTAGAAGGTTAAGAGTCAGCAGAAATAGTGTAGCAAGACATGAATAAAGACAAAAACCTCTCATATATTAAACATTGAAATTAAAATAAAAAAGACACTTTCTGTTGATACAAATATGACATGCCACCTATAAAAATAGATTAAAAGATTTAATAAATGATTTTGAATCTTAATGATCGAAGTTCAGTCTTTTAGTTCCGATCTTTTAAAATCCCGGGCTCCGATTCATTTCGATTTCAAAAAGTGATTCGTTATGTTATCTAATGTAAATAAATCTCTCCTATCACAAAAATTAGCTTTTATCGTTTTTATATACTGTTATTTAAATTGACTTGTTTCATGTTTGTCAAGATGGGATTTTTACAATCGACTTTTCAATCACTTCTTGATGGACTAAAGTTTGGAAACTTTGCACACTTGTGTATTCTGGATGAAAATGAACTATTTTAATATTTCCGGAGATTAATTATCAGTTAGTCGATTCATATAGTTAAATTTTGTTTCCATATCATTGGTGTCACCTGGTAGTGATTTTTTGAAATACTTGAATTTCAAGATTCCATAATATTTATAATAATGCTTCATAAATTGAAAACAAAAATGTAGAAAAAATTAAAATTGAATAAACGGGTTTTAGTACATTAGTATAAGTGCATTTTTATTAAGTGTTTTTATTAAATGTATCATACCATCAAAGAGTTTACCCAGTGAGTTCATGTTATAAAACCTGTGGAAAGAAACAAGTTGAGTTCTTTCAGTGTTTTATTCCTAAAAACGCAAAATGCTGTATAATATTTTTACGATATCTTCACAATAGTGTACGGCATTCAGAATAACGAGCAACGTCATAAATATATCCCACAATATCTTGTCCTAATAAGGATGTCACATTATTAAGTAAAACGAGAGATATTTTAATACTAATTTAAAATTTTAAAGAAATATATTTAAAGAGTGTCAAATCAGAAAAAAAACATTGAAAGTAGGAGAGATGTGACTAACACTGATATAAAAAGTTAATAATGTTAAGCAGCTGAGAGTCGTTGTTTTAGAAATATGCTAGTGCTATATATATACTGGCCTGTATTTACTAGTACGATACTGGCATTTATTTACTAGTTCTATACTGACATACTATACTGTCCATACTATAGTACTATACTGTCCATACTATAGTACTATACTGTCCATACTATAGTACTATACTGGCTATACTATAGTACTATACTGGCATACTATACTGGCTATACTATAGTACTATACTGGCATACTATACTGGCTATGCTTTAGTACTATACTGGCAATTTTGCTTGTAAAGATACAATTTAATGATTACGATATTGAGAACGGAACTAATGCATAAAATATCTTTATATATAAAGCGCTAACGTACGTGGCACAGAAATCATTTTTATTACTTATTGTCGAATGGCAACAGTCAAATGTAAACAAACCGCCGCCGCCGTATAAACGTTTCAGAATGCTTCACTGAACGTTTTTACAGCTGCACTTAATTCAAAGCATCTCTTGGCCAATTGATGCAGCTGCGAAATATTATTAGAAATGCTGGGAAGAGGGCTTGTCGTGTCACCGAAACCTCCATTCAGTCAGAGGAAAGAAGGTCTAAAAAAATCAAGATGATAGAAATAGGCGCCAAGCAGAAAGTTTAATCAAGCGCGAAAATAGGCTTAACCTTCGCCAGAACCAGAAAAGTATCTAAGTATTTTAATAACTTACATATATTAGATGCTTTCTCTTTTATGTGTTTGATTTTAAACATACCGTATTTATTATAGTTTTGTCTTGTAATGTATATAATATGTACATGAAATATGTTGATGGTTTCCATAACTTTTAACTAAATTAATATGACAGGCGACAAGTATGAATATAATCATTTGGTTCATCATCATTTTCGGCGCATAATTTCAATTTTTATTATGAAATTGGATGAAATTTTGTTTATTTTTAAATCAGTATAAAAGAAAATAAATGCATATATTTGCATACAAGTGTTATTCTTAATATGCCTGAAACCTAAAAATCAATAATAACACACCAGATGAAATATACATATTCCTTTCATCACATGTTTAATAATTTTATCATACACTTGTCACTTCAGATGAAGATTAGTTACTAAATGGTACCAAAATGAAACTCGGTAATAACGAATACCCCCTATTTTATCTAATATAAAAATCCTGAAAGTTTTGAGAGAAAACTTGGATTATAATGAATGTTATGGACACTCGTTTCTAGCAATCTAATTCAAAATAATTTTACTATTTTTATTTGTCTAAACGAAAATCATGCTTAACCCCATAAAAACAGAATGACAAAAAAATTCATGGTATATAAAGAAGTCTAAGTTCATTAAACGTCTCAGGTTAAAATCGTATTGTCGAAGGAATTTTGTATTTATTTTTTATATACAATCTTTATTTCGATTGTATTATACATTTGTATTATCCGTAACATGCAGAAACATTGCTAAAAGTCTCATTTGAGTAACGGTGTAAAATCCTCCTGTAATGATTGATGAACGAAAACTTTAACGAACAGGATATAAATTAACAGGATATCGCCATCTCTGTTGTTGTTATAATTGCTACACTTTGATTTATCTCCCATTTTTGTCAGTCTTCATGTATAAGTCTATCCGAAAGTGCTAAGAATATTTTAAGGAGCATAGCCAAAAAGTAACTAAATTATAAAATATTTTTGCAAATATTTGCCAAAAGTAAGTAAAGTATGAAGTAGCTAAAATATTTTAAGTGCAAATTATGAATACTGAGACGTCTGAATTACAAACTTTATTGATAACTTTTTTGCAATAACATTCAGTGGCGTAGCGAGGGTAACTGGCACCCGGAACATAATATAGTTTTTTTCGCTACCATTAGTTTAGCAAGGGTTAATGGAGCCCGGGGCAGAGCAATATTTTTTTGCCCCTTTATGAAATTTCACTGTAAAAAGTTATATAAACGTACTATGGCTTTCTACCCATGGGGCCCCTAAGACAAGCGCCCGGGACATCTGTAGCCCCTTGCCCCTCGATCGCTACGCCACTGATAACATCCCTATTAGCACAAGGTGCCCTACAACATTCGCACGATGTCTTTACGATGTTTTGCGGCATTCAGAATATCGTAACGATATTGTGGAGATATCGTATCGTGGGCCAATAGGGATTGTAAAAATAATGTAAGTAGCTAAGAGATTTTGATATCTAAAGAAATATGAAAAACGATTATTTGATTTTTGTTTGCAGATAGGTAGTAAACGTAGAAAACTTCAATAAAACAGTCATTTCCTGTTAACTATCTGTGAATCTATATAGTCTAACCAAGCACAGATATTAAAAATTCTAATTATTAGTTCAATCACAAAAGGGCACTAACTAATAAGAATGATTAGAATACATAAAATGTTATAATTTTTATATTAACTCTTGAAGATATTCAAAATTAATTTTATTAAAGCGTTATTTACCTGATGCAAAAATAATAATAATAGGACCCAAATAGAGTTAATATTATTTTCAGTGGAACATTATATTTTTTATCAATAAAAGGAAGAAAAACTTCATTCAAAACAATATAAACGAAATTAAAACTCGTGTACTATGAAAAAATTTATTTAATGCAAAATATATTCATCATAAGAGTAGAAATAATGCTCACCATTGTTTTAATTAATTACTAAGACCTTATTGACTGCTATTCATCAGGAGAAGAAAATAAAATTTATTCAGGACAAGCTATTTTATCTACATTTCATTCCTATTTCATAAATGTTTAAATACATATATTTTATAATTTCTTTTATTAAATAATGAAGATTACGAAATGATTGCATAAAATAACTGAACCATTTCCTGAGAAAAAAATAAACACATGCCAAAGAAACTAAATGAAACTAGAAACAAAATCTGAACTGTGACATTTCAGTCATAATTTAATAGACTTGTAAATTATTGAAGAAAAACATATTAACCCGTATAAAAGAATTATCTTATTTCTCTAAACCAATGTATATAACTTTTTGAACAGTAAAAATTAATATCCCTTAAGACAACGGATATCTGTTTTTTCTGCATTGAAAAGAAATGAATGCGATTATTTAATATCTTTCGTTCTTAATCAACAAACGGTTTGCTTATGAATGTGAATGCTTACAAATCTGCCTGCTCTTCATTTTTGTTTTTAATTATTCAAAATTCATATTATAATGCTGAACTAATTAGCTAGATGAGGTGAATTTCATTAAGGGTTGTATTCGTTCGCATAGGAAGCCGCATTTAATTTAAATCAATTTTCGTGGTTTGATATTGGACATGATAATTTAAACTGTTAGAAGTGCATTTATTACTATTGATTCAAAACATATAAGAATCTCTTTTCTAATAAAATGCCTTTATATTTTGGGAGAATAATTATAATTCTTAGTGCTTTCTTGAAATATTTGACTTATAAACTACAGTATGCACAAAATTGCAGTGACTCCATGTCATTGGTACTGTGTTAAAAAATTAGGAAAAGAAGTAGATTCAGGAAAAGGGAATGTGGCTGAATTACCTATAATGGCTATATTACCTTTCCAAAATAGTGTTTAGCAAAATTTTAAATTCGAAAGGGAAAATCAAAAGTGAAAACAAAAAATTTTAAGAAATGTAAAGATAGATAATACTAATAGCCTCTTGTTTTTAAATATTTAAACTTCACTAAAATCACTACAATTTTAATTTGAAATAATATTGGTCGTTTAAACCTCCAGGTACCTTACAATAAAGTAAAGTACGTTGGGAAATAATATGGCATTGAAGAGGATAGTATATACTCTTCTAGTATTTTTTATAAATGGGGAAAATAAACTTTTCTTTGTCTAAATTTACATTCTTTTAGCTTTAGCTTTATAAGATGCACTCAACGTATAACCCACAGAACCTTAAGAAAATAATATGATTTTGAAAAGAAAATTATATACTTTTCTTGGATTTTTTATATTAATTGTAAAAATTTACATTTCTTCATCTAAAAAATTTCCATTCTTTTAACTTTATAAGCTGAACTCAATGCGTAACCCAGAAAACATTTAGAAAACGAGCATTAATAAACTAAATTAATAGCTCAATTCAACAGAAATGCGTTTAACTTCTTAACAGAAATGCGTTTAAAAACGAAGAAAAACATTAACAGCACTGAAAAAAGTCATTATGTGTCACATTTGTTTACAAGAATCTTGATAAGTCGTTGAAATCTAGCATGAATATATTGAATGGCTGAAAATGCAATGTAAACAAAAAGACTGAAAAATACTGAAATTATTCCTACTTCTATTCAAATCGCATCACTGTGTTATCTCCAAATTTATATTCTGTACAAATTTGCTTTTCAGTAATCAACTTTTGTTCATAACAAGCTTATGTATCGGAATTCATAAGCTCAGCACCTTCAACAAATGTTTCTTGCAATAATAAATATGAAGAAGCTGCCGTACTTAGTAATTAGATTTACTCTGTGAGTAATTGAATTCTCTTCTTTACATTTTCCAGAAAATCAATAAATTTGCATCTTCAATCTAAGATGGCAAACATGATTTACATCTCATTACAATACGTCAAAACAAGGTAGAATTTTTTTCTATCAAGAATTAAGTACGGAAATCAAAAGCTAGTGAATATGTTAAGAATGATAACAGTGTGAAAGATTTACAGAAATCATTCTTATTTTTTATAAATACTTTGGAAAAATTAAGCATTTTTTATGCACTAATTTTTCTAAAAGTATTCATTTCGAAATTGTAGTTAAAAACATCATTTGTAATGTTTTTTTTCTGAATATTATCCTTGAAAATTATTTTCTGCTGGGGTGTTCGCTTGACTGCTTGCAATAAATCTTCCTAGAAGCCATAGTGCCTAAGCCTATACTTATGCGTTATTTCATTTGATGCAAGACTATCCCTTCTGTGATCACATTTAAGTTAGAAAAGTACATCACAATCTTTTCTCATTCCCTAACTGCTTTTTGTTATGCATCATTTCGCAAACCACATTTTCTCAAGGAATGCACCTTGATTACAAAAGATTTCCCCAATTTTGATAGGTTTTTATTAACCCTCTAAGCATTTGAGATACATTTTCCCATTTTTCAGGTTGAGTTCAAAAGCACGTAATTCATGCTTATGTGTAAAATTTCTTAAACTACCAATGATAAAATATTCTTAAGATTTCAGAAATTTGATTAAACAAAATAAAGATCCAATTATTCATTTAACCCTCTGACTCCTACGCCGGCCGTAACCGACCATGCAACTTCTATACTATTGGGGCGGATTTCGGCCGGTTACTGTTCCGAAAGCGGGGAGAAGGCAGTTGGGCGAGTGGTCATTAGTCCCTTGGGGTAGAGATGAGAAATGAAAGGCCTTCCATTCACATTTTCGACCACCCGTAGTGAGGAGAAAAGGGGAAACAGGTTGGACTAATCTATTTCACCTATCCATTACTAAACAAACCTCCGTATACAACTGTACTCAGATTTTGAGAACCCTCGGTGGTCAGAGGGTTAAAGATGCTAATTTTTAAAACTTTAACTGTTAGATAAAAATAGCTAAACACTTAGAGGGTTATGAAACGGAAAGTGTTTCTTTTGGTTGGCCAATCACTTACAAAAAACAGCTTTGTTTCATATATAATTAGCATACATGCAAAAATGTTTCGTGGGGACATCACGATATATCCGAACAGTTTTAACACATCTCATAGAGAAAAAGAAAATTTGGCTTTAAAGTTGATTATCCTCATAGAAGCATAGATAATCAGAATCATTTTTAGTAAATTGATAAAACCTATAATACTGACTATACTCCACCTATATAAGAAGCGATTTCCATATTTGCGATAAAACGCACGTCCAACAATCTTAGCCGATTCACTTTTAGTAAATTCTGTAACAGAGAGCGCCATCTATTTTGCTGTTGCATTCTGAACTGAAAATAAACAAGTTCACGTTGTGGGCAAAACGGAGGACATTCTTAATGATGTATGTCGTCAAACAAATGAATGGGCAGAACATGATCTTACAATTCTTGTTCTACATTACAGGGTGGCCCAGAGGTAATGTTTGAAAAACAATCTAATAGATGGCGCTAGCTGCGAACAGTTGAAACCAAACTTGGTGCGCATGATTATTAGTGAGGACAATTGTATAGGTGTGTGTTTCGTTAGCGATCGGTGAGTTTAAGTGCAAAAGTGAGTGATTATATAGCAAAAAAAAATATTGTCTACTCGCTCTTTTGCTTCGTCTGTGGCCACGGAAACAGTGGCCGAGGGCATTGCTTTTTCATGGTCTTGCACCGATCCAGTGCGTTCGATCTTGTCGTACAGCGCAAAAAAGAGGACAAAACACGTTTTTGACGACAAACGTGAAGGAGAAAAACAAAACGAAGCATTGTGGAAACTCGAAAATTGGAGCACCAAATTTGGTCTCAACTGCTCGTAGCTAGCGCCATCTACTAGATTGATTTTCAAACATTCGCCTGTATTTATGGATCACCCTGTATTTAGTTGCAGAGGTTAGCCTTTCAAAGTTACAATGCTCTTTTGTAATCATCCAGTGTTCTTTCGAAATTTTTTGTTTCATTAACAAATAAAACATCAAAAAATACAAAAAGGGGTTTCATGATTCGGGAAGTTCACACTTTCTTTAGCTAATAGCCGAGTTTGGGAGCAAACAACCACTTCAGTCGATTCCGTGTAGGTTTTTCCAAAGAATATTTTCCCCAGTTGATACCTTCGAAATTGATTTTCACTTTCAAACTCATCTAATTTTTCGATTTCAGAAATTGAAAGAAACCTTGTTGTTATTAACTGAATTCTACAGATTCTATAGATGAATTGAAATCATTTTACAGTAAAGATTAATTAATTCACGAACAGTTAAGATTAGATGTTACTGTTAAGTGGCAGTTAATCAAATTTATAATAAATAATTCACAGAAAATGATAGGTCGAGAAACAATTCATTTCTTTAGAGATAACTATCTGGACTTTATGGAAGACATTTGCAGGCAAAACCTGCTTCTTCACCTACACCTGCTTCGGAAGAGTCACTTCTAAGTGAAAATTATAAATTATTTTTTATATAATCAATTCTTTGCTCATGTTTTCTCTCAGACTTGCGTTGTTAATTCTTTTTTCCCTCTAAACTCTAATATGAGTGATTTCTTTTATTTGTTTCCTTAAACAAGATAATATTTTCTAATCTCTTGTAGATGTGCCGGTAAACAGATTTTCTGTCCGAAACAGATACGATTGATAGGATATAATATTTATTTTTTCTGTTAAATGCCTACTGATTTGACTTCTTTCAGGAATAAATTAGGATATAGGCGTGTTACAGAATCATGATTAAAATGGTTTTAAAACAATACCGAGTTATTAATCTTCAGTTAAGTTTAATCAAATATTTTCTTATCGGAAATGAAATTTTCTTTCCTGTTGATGATTAAATAATAATAATAATAATAA
>BGPR01018984.1:0-28616 GCA_013235015.1 Araneus ventricosus | reverse complement strand
CATTTACTAACACATTCAAAAGAGAAATCGTATGCTTGTGAGATGTGTAGCAAAGAGTTTTCTCGGCAGGATTATTTAAGAAAACATTTACTGACGCATACGAAAGAGAAACCGTATGTCTGTGAGATATGCTGTAAAGCGTTTTCTCAGCAGAGCAATTTAAGTAGCCATTTACTGATACATTCAAAAGAGAAACCGCATGCTTGTGAGATGTGCAGTAAAGCGTTTTCTCGGAAGGATCATTTAAGAAGACATTTACTGACGCATACGAAAGAGAAACTGTATGTCTGTTAGATATGCAGTAAAGCGTTTTCTCGGCAGGGGCATTTAAAAAAGGCATTTACTGATGCATTCGAAAGCGAAACCGTGTGCCTGCGAAGTGTGCAGTAAATCATTTTCTCAGCTGGAAAGTTTAAGGAGACATTTATTAACTCATACGAAAGAGAAATAAATATGCCTGCGAGATGTGTAGTAAAGCGTTTTCCGCGCTAGGGCATTTAAGGACACATTTACTGACGTATACGAAATGCCTGCGACATGTGCAGTAAAGCGTTTTCTCAGCAGGTCAATTTAATAAGACATTTACTGACGCATTCAAATTAAAATCCATTTCTTTGCTAGATATGGAGTAAAGCGTTTTCTGTGTTTCAATATTTAAGGAGACATTTACTGGCGCATTTGGAAAAGAAAGCTTATCTTTTTGAAATGTGCAAGAAATATTCTTCTCAGAAGGGAGTTATATAGGAAACATATGGGGGGTAGCCTATCTTTGGGGAAAACTCTAAGAAAGTTTTTTCTCTGAACAGGAATTTAAGGACTCATTTAACGATGCAGATGAATGAGAAACCCTATGTTGTTTTTAAACATATATTTGCAATATAGCATTTTCTTATCAATGCAATTTACAGAGACATTTATTGAGGAATATGGATGAAAGACTGTGCTCCTGCGTGCAATGCATTTACTGTTTTCCCCAGCAAGCAGATTTAAAAGAGTATTTATTTACTCATAGTTGTATGGAAAGCAATCCATACAACTGCAACGTGCAGTAAACTTTTTTATCCTACAGGAGATTTAAAGAAATATTTATTGACGCCATGCGAAAAAGTTGTCTGCTAGATGTACAGAAATGAGTTTTCTCTGCATAATAATTTCGACAGCCATTCTCCGATATACATGAAATAGAAAACATATGGATAGTTCATATGCAGTTGAGTTTTTTCGGGGGATGAAAATTAAGAAAATATTTACTGGTTCATAGATAAAAGAAACCATATCTTGCAATTTATGTTGTAGGCGGTTCTTGATGAAGACCGAAGTATCTTTTTATTAGTCCATACGAAAAGAAAACCGTACATTTCTGATTTATTTGGATAACCCAGTTTCTTTGAAGGGCTAATGTAAGAAACATATATTGATACGTACAAAAATAAACCATACGAATGTTACTTCTGTTTTAAATAATTTTCCTTGAAAGGAAACTTCTTGGCACATATACTGACGTTTACGAAAGAGAAACCATACGAATTTCTGCAGCAAAGGATTTTCTCTGAAGGACGATTTAAAGAGACTTTAATGCATATGTGAAGAAATTTCAAGGTGTGTTACTTTTAGACAAGGTACGAATTAAAACAAAAATGCTTCATTTTATTTTAAATAGTTCAAATGAATCTATTTTCAAATATTTTTATCATTGCGTTTGTTTATTAATTACATCATTTTTTATCTTTTGGGGTTTTTCTCTTAGTATTATTTGAAATTTCTCAATAGGTATTAAATTGAAATAAATTTTAATGTTCCCTGCAGTGGCGGCTCGTGCTAAATCAGCATAGAGGTGCTAAAATGTAAATTCTATAGTTCGTATTAATGATTTCTGTACGACTTAAATTAGGACCTTTTTAATTAATTTTCAATAGTTTAACACTTAGATAATAAAAAATTATGCTTAGATTTTTGACTTCACAATTTTTAATAAAGATATTTTAATTTGGAGAGAAATTGCGCTAATTTTAACTAACACAATAATTAAGAATTTTTAAAATTATTTTCACAGTTATTTTTGCTATGTTCGTTACACTCATTTATAAGAATTTAGAGAATGGACTGAACGTGAAAAAAAATCACTGAAAGCAGTTAAATAAATACATATGTAGGAATAAGGGAATTATTTATAGGAATTAATATATATATAAAGGAGCTTCTAGTTTTAATTCGAGAGAAATTATCAATAACGTTTTCACTGTATTAGTATGACAATCAAATTATATGAAAACACTCATGGGCAGACAAATAGAATTTCTTTGATGGATTTCGTCCAAAAGTTTCTAGATTCACAAATTTGGTGTTGAGATTTCATCCCATGTTTCATTCCTCTAGCTGTTTCGGTTTTAGAGTTATAATGTTCATATGCACACGGGAAAAAATCATTCAAATTTATCTACAATAATTTTTTTAACTAATTTTGTAAATTTAACATTATTTATTTCTTTATTTTCCTTTATTATTCATTTTCAAAGTTAATTATTATCAAATTTTATATATAAAAAAACCCCGTTTTTTCGTACATTTTTTAAAAGGAAATCAATCCGTGTCAATCTGCACTCTAAAACCTTAAAGTTGAGTCGGCTCTCCTGGGTATTGAATGAATGAATGAAAGGAAATCAACCCAATGGTCAATATATATATGGTCCAATATCTCCAAAATAACTTTTTCAGCATTGTGGCGAGGATGTGAGAACGAATCATGGAGCGGTAAAAAGTTCTGTAATATTTTTGCACTCCTGTTTTTAAGGATATTAAAAGCTTTTGATATAGATTTTAGCAGCATGATGTTTAGGGTTATAATTTTTTAACGCACTTTGGATTATCTCTATCTCTGCTAGTAATGAAAGAGAAAGTATGTGTGTCTGTTGGTGGTCTACAGAACAGACTGTTGAATCTAGAGCTACTAAATTTGGTACAGGTATACTTTGCGGGGTAGGAATACGCACCTCGGAGCCATTTTTTTATTAAAATTTTAATTATTTAAAATCTAGCCGCCTTCGGCGACCAGCTGATTCGCCCAACTTATTTGTTATAATGATTTAGTTATTTCAATAAAATTTAAAAAATGCAAGCTGTATAAATTATTTTTTATTTTTATATTTTGTATTAAATTAAGTAATTTCCAATTGAAGTTTCTGAAAGTAACAAACTGTTAGTTTCTAGAAAAATGATAGATAAAACTGAGGATTTCAACAAAGGATAACTTTATACCGAATGAAATGTTAAAATCGTGAATTTTTAGATAAAACACTACCAGCATCAAAAATGAAATGCATCCAGAACCAAAATAGTAGAGAGGGATAATCTTCAATTACATCAATCCATATTTCACAGTTTGTCAGTAAGTAAATTAAATCGAATGCATACAGATTTGTAAATGAATGCATTTATCCGCTTCCACTTCTCAAATACGCAATTATATATTATTATTTGCAATCAGAAAACATCCATATGGACAAAAAATATTTTAATGTTTTTTTTTTATTTAATGTTTCATTGCCTGTTCCGTTCTATTTGTGGTATTCTAATTGCGTCTGTTAAAAGATAGACTGGAGATATAGGTTGAAACAAGAAGTGGAAGCGTTAAACGCGCAAAATGCTTTTAAAATGCACGAAGGTATTTGAATTTTAGAAAAAAAAAATAGAATTTGTTAACCTCAATTCATTAAAAACTTCTGGTAGAAAACCGGTAGCAGCCACGAAATTTTTCCGCAAAAAAAATAACTCCGTATAACATTCTAAAACCTATTTGTGTTCTGCCGTCCCTACCTCCGTCCCTTCTGACCGGTCGAAAGCAAACGTTGTGTCCTTGAGTGACCTTGACAGCAGTTCATGACAATTAAAAACCGTGTAAAATTTAAATTAATTATCGCATACTAATATCATTGGAAAGATATTTTTTTGCACTTTAAATTGGCATAAAAATCATTTTCATACGATAATTCTTTCGGAAGTTATTGACGGATAAAAGGTTAAACACGTCGAAATTTGGCTTAATTTTTAAATAATTAAACTTTGAATTAAAAAATTGGAAAAAAAATGGCTCCGAGGTGCACATTCCCACCCTCCAAAGTATACCTGTACCAAATTTGGTAGCTTTAGTTTAACTATACTAGTTTAACTATCTGTTCTGTAGACCGCCAACAGATACACAGACAAAACAAATTCATCTTTATTAGAATTAGAGATGCACTAGTAAGGAATTTCGCCAAGCATTCCTTCAAACATCGCCAACGGTAGTCAAATATCACAGCGTGTGTGCCACTTTTTAAAGCCAAATACGATGAGTGGATGAAAAAATAATAAGATGTCCAGGGCGCCACTTATTAAACCACCGATGATAACTGGCTCGAAAAAATAAAATTATCCTCGGGTGCCACATATCTTCGATACGAAACTATAGTTTTACTAGCTAAAAACCCAGCGTTGCTCGGGATCCATATTTTTTCATATACCGGCCTCCTGTTTGTTTTTCCCTAAAAATACTGTCACAAACTTTCCCCAACAAACGTAAATCTTCTTTGAATCCTTTCTTGTGAAATTAAAACTTTCAAATATAGCCTTTTTATTTCCTTATAACAGTATGAAAATTCGAAAAAGAACAATTATTTAAAACAATATATAGTTAAATAACTAATACAGTTTTACAATGTACAAATATACTTATACTGTATAACTTGGTTTCTGCGAAGCTTCTAAATAAAATTTTTTATAAATCAGATAAAGAAAGTCAAAATCGCTCGAGAATAATTCTCATTCTAAAGAATTTCGCTGACGAAGAATGCTCGAACAAAAAGAATACTTTAAACCTCAGTTAGGGGACTAAAAACTAAATATAAATACTCTCTATTAATACTATAAATAAAGTCAAACTAAAACTCGCATCGCCTATTATCCAAACTAACGTCATTGGATATTTGAGTGCATGTTAAAAGCTACGAAATAAAAACGGAAGTTATGTGCATGCTACGAAATAACAGCGGAAGTAAGAAGTCTACTTTGACCAAAAAAAGCAATATTTTCTTAGCTTTAACAGTGGTAAAAACAAGTGAATAAAAGATATGAAAAAATATATTAGTTTGAATTTTATTTTATAACAGTAAAAGCATTGTTGCGATTTGAGTTTAAAATGAATTTTGAAACGTTAATTACAGTTCGAGAAAAAATTGTACAAGAATTACATTGGTATCATTAAAAAGATAATTTCTTGTTCTTTAAGATGATGTAAAAATAATTTTCGCACCATAAATATTTCAGAAGTTATTAGTGAAAAACGTCTAAAAGTAGCTTAATTTTCGATATTTAAATAAATAAATAAAAATCTAATTCGAATTTTAAAATAATTTTTACAGCGTTAGCTTCCTCTTGGGCTAATCCAATACTGTGCCAAATTTGGTCGTCGTCAATCGAATGGTGTGGACGTGCATAAAGAACCAAAAAGCGAACAAACACACACACACATACTTTCCTCTTCTATATATATAAACTCATTTAAATAAAAGTGCGAAGAATAAGGATATATGAATTATGAGTGATACACACAAGATTCATCAGACATATTTCATATTTACAACTTTTAAATTCCTAATGTGTTTTTTATGATTCTGTTATTGTTTGTATTGAACTTTTAAATCCTTTATGCTTTTTTATAAATGTTTTTAGGCCTCGTGAATTTAACTTTTAAATCCTTAACATGTTTTTTTTTGCTTTGTTTTTAAGTTGATTGTATATTGCTTTAAAAATCCAATGTGTTTTTTGTTTTCGTGATCGTATTCAACTTTTAAATCCTTAATGTGTTTTTGTTTGTTTGCT
This sequence comes from Araneus ventricosus, assembly GCA_013235015.1. NCBI lineage: Eukaryota > Metazoa > Arthropoda > Arachnida > Araneae > Araneidae > Araneus > Araneus ventricosus. The sequence goes on along the minus strand of BGPR01018984.1, from coordinate 22,760 downwards.
TTTAAGTTGACTACATACAGTTTTTAAAATCCTAATGTGTTTTTTGATTTCGTGACCGTATCTATTCAACTTTTAAATCCTTAATGTGTTTTTTTTGTTTGTTTTTAGGTTGATTGTATTCAGCTTTAAAAAACCTAATGTGTTTTTTTGTTTTCGTGACCGCATCTATTCAACTTTTAAATTCTTAATACATTTTTAATATTTTTATGACGACTGTTATACAACTTTTAATTTCCTAATAAGTTTTTTAATATTTTTAAGAATCACCGATTATGACTTTTGTTGTTTGAGAGTTTGATGTTTATTTTGTATCTACACTCTTCACTGGAGTTTGCTCTGTAGTCTGCTTTTCTTTCAAATGCAAGACTGAGAGTTGTCATCATAATTTCTCAACATTTTCTTTCATAAAAATGTAATGTCTATTCTAAATATGATTTTTATTCTTCCTTGACGATTTTTATCAAGTTGTGTGATTCTTGTATTTCTTATGATTTTAAATCCTATTATGTAATAATCCAGTTATAACCATTGTAAGTTCTCAATCATTCTATTGGTTTTATTTATAAGTGCGTATTGCGTCAGCCCTCTTGCGTGACGTAAAATTTTTTATGAATTGTGTTTAATGTAACTATGGGCTCAATATAGCCAACATGCTGGGGCTTTTATGCCATAAAATCTCCCTCTCCCAAAAAAACAAAAAGCCAACATGCTGGGGCTTTTATGCCATAAAATCTCCCTCTCCCAAAAAAAACAAAAAGCCAACAAAAAAATTTGTATTTTAAACCACTCTATCTATAAATAGGCATTTATATATCTATGAATGAAAATTATCATTAACTTTTTGGTTTAGAAATGCAAGTAATAGAATATGCGAATTGTTGTTGAATTCACACATTACTCGCTGCTCACCGTATATGTCACTTCCGAATAATTGAAACGGTTGTACAAACGTTAATTTTTATTGGGGCAAACCAATTCATATACAGAATATTTGGAACGTGAGGAATCGATTTAGAAGGGGGAGTTTAAATTTTCGTCATCTTGGCCAAAAGTGAAGCTGAAGGCTGATTTGGGTCAGTGAAACAAATATAAAAACTGAGAAAAGGAGCGCTGTATGTGAAGGACTAAAATTTAATGATATTTTAACACAGAATTGTTTTTAGCTGCATTTTATTTTTTCCATTTAACTGAATTTTTACACGTTTGCAATTTTTTTGTTGACTTTACAATTCAGAACTTATTTTATACAGCTTCGCTTCTTTTATATCATAAATTAGTTAATAAAATGTGTTAAATATGTTTTCCTTCCACGTATTGCGCCATGTCCATTCTCAAGATAGCACTGTCAATTGCAGAATGCTGCAGGTCTCTTTCGATCTATCTGATTTGCAGCGTTCTATGGCCCATAAGATTGGTTGATTTCTCCACATTTCCGGAGCACACAATCCGTCTTAAATGACCTACAACTAATCAGTTGTAGGACATTTAAGAAGGATTGCAATTTAGAAAAAAAGGCATAATCCTAATTCACACAAATTTTACTTCAAATGAGAAATTGTAGGGGGTCTCTTTCGATCTAAATGACTTGCAGAGTTTTATGTCCATAAGATCGGCTAATTTATCCACATTTCCGGAGCGCACAATCCATCTTAAATGACCTATGACTAATCAATTGTAGGTCATTTAATACGGATTGCAATTCAGAAAAAAAATGCATCATCCTAATTCACACAAATTTTATTTCAAATGAGAAATTGTAACTGCTAAAATAATGCAACTACCAGAAAAACATGTCTTGACTAAAATGTCCATTAAATTTTAGGTAATCACAAAAAACGACCCTTTTTTAAAATTTTTTATAAATCCTTTAAAAATATATATAGGTTTTTATAAACACAGAAGGCTAAAACCAGCCTCCTGTGACATTTTTGCCCTTCATCCCATGATTGTAAATTCCCCCCCCCTTTAAAAATCGATTTCCATGGTCTAATAGTATGCATACGAAATGGTGTAGCATTTGCCCCAGTGCATTCTCTTTAATTGAGCTCTAAACACTTATACTTTGAGTTTGGCCACCCTTTATATGTATATTTGATAATATTGACTATATATATACACATTCATATGAAGTATATAATTTTACCGTGTAATATTAACTTTCTAAGCTGTGAAATTATTTATTTATTCTGAACTTTATTAAGCGTTATTTTTGTATTTTATTCTTGTCTGTGAAGTGAAAATTCTCAGTTATTAAATTGTTTTTCGAAAAGCTGACAACAAAGCAAATTGTGTTAATACTCTAAAAAATTGTATTGAATCGTAGAATAAATTTTATTACTTTCAAGCAATTAAGAATTTATTTTAAAAAATTATCCGTTTTTAAGGCAATGCTATTAATAAAACGTACTTTTACTTAATCATTTTTGTTTCAAAGTATGGAAATGCAGACACACACACAGAGAGAGAAATAATTTATGTAACAAAATTCAAAAGGAAGAAAAAAGAGAAATACGAAGAAAAAAGAAAATTATACTAATACATACAATGAATCCATTAATGCATCAACTCATTTGCACAATGATTGATTACATTACATAAAAATGGAATACAAGATCGAAGTTACGTAGAGAACGATCCCAGCTAAAAAAATCTGCAAAAAATCTGAAGGTATTTGGAACATGTTTTCTGCAGAAAAAAAATGTAGAATATCTGAAGAAAACTATGTTCCAAATTCCTTCAGATTTTCTGCAGTCAAGGCTTAACTATTAATTTCATTAATCTAATTTGTAATTCAACTTACTTGCACGATATCGATGCAGATTGTGACAAAAATTCAAACTCAACCTGGCCGGGATTCGAACCGGCGTTCATAGAGTTGGCAGGCAGGAGCACTAACCATATGACCACACCGGACTGAACAAGATGGGGGTAAAATAATCTATTTGAGTTTTAACGTCACCATAGCTCTAGTTGCGCCATTTAGTGGTGGGAAAATCAACCATGGTCAGAACACGTGTTTCAATGTCGTAGAGATGAGTAATAGATGAGATTAGTAATATTTTTGTTCAATAATTTAGATTCTCTGTTTCAAAAAATTCGTTTTCACCTTTTTTTCTTCCTGATAAGACTTCTCTCCATCCAAAGGGCGCATTCTCCACTTTTCCCTTCTCTTTGGAGGAAAATAGCTAGTCAGAAAGTTAGTTGGAAAACTAATTGGAAATTATTAATGAAATTATGGGGGAAAGTTTAAAATGGTAAAACCTCAAATATTTATTTTAAAGATTAATTTAGAATTACTTTTTTCAGTGGCATATTTAAAAAATTTAGTGCCCAAGACAATTTTCGATTGGGAATTTTTTTCTGCTGGTGCATTCTTTTTCTATACAAGTATATGATCGATATCACTAATTGAAAAAGGAACTGATGAAACTCCTGTCTGCTGTAAAATTAAACAATAATGATAATTACATTCTAATTTTGCTTTATATGCTTTGGAAAATGAAGCTGAAATATTAGATAATATTGTGCAAAAATATGTATTTAGAGAAATGCAGATATTATGAAATTGCAGTTAAATCTTCAAAAAATCAACAGATTATTGGTCAAGTTTAATGATGTTGCGAAAATCTGCTAAATAAATCCAAATTGAATTGAAGACAAAATGCAGATTTTTTGCTGTCTTAAAAATTCTGCAGGATATTTAAAGAAAAAATAAAAAGAAAATTTTTTGCTGATATTATGCAGATTAAATTGAAGAAAAAAAAGCAGATTTTTTGCTGTCTTACAAAAATCTACAGAATATTTAGAGAAAAATATAATAAGAAAATTTTATGCAGATTAAATTGAAGAAAAAATGCATTTTTTTTTTTTTTTCTGTCTTCAAAAAATCTTGCAGAAACACATTTATGGTTGAGCATAACAGATTTCTACTGATGCTTTAACTTATACCAGAACAGATTAAATTTGTTCGCCTTTACAAAGATCCTTATTTTCTTGATTTTGTAAGCATTTAGAAGACAAATTCATCAATCAAATAAAACTAACAAAGAAAATGGCAAGACATAAGAACACGATGCGGTTTCTACACCATAATCGCGCCAACCATTAAAAAACTCGCTAAACTAAAGTTTAAAGAAAATTTCAGGATTACCACATTTGGCGAATAATCGTTCAAAAAAAAATCCATTTTGACGGCCGCACTATATTTTTAAGTTTGGCCGGCTCAAATAAATAAATAAATCGCAGCCGTGTCTTTACATTTGAAAATGAAATCAAGTTCGCTACAGGATTTGGGAAGTTGAAGGAGCTGCACAAAAGAAGTATTTTTATGAATTCTGCTGAAATGTATTGCTTACTTTCAAGGGCAATAGCATAACACTCAGCGCTATTTATTTCGGTATACTGATTCGCTACGTAGCTTTTCCTCTATTGTCAGCTTATATGGTCATTGACTATACTTAAGTGCATTAAAACATTGGATGTGACTGACTTCATGAAAATCACTTGACCAAACAAAAATCTGATATCAAGGACACGTATTCGTAGAAATTCAATTCCATATGAAATTACTTGTATCGAATTGAAATTTAATTAACCTAATTGATACTTAAGCTCTGATACTATTAAAATAGAGTATTGTCACTGAGAACACACAAGTGTACAAAATTCAAAACCCTAGCACATCAGTAGCGAGTGAAAAATTGATTTCAAAGTTCCATCTTTACAAACATGAATCAAGTCAAGTCAAATAAAAGTGCGTAAAAACACTTCAAACGCAAACCTGATAATCGGCACAAATGTCTTCGTCGAGTGATGAAAGAATAAAATGACGACTTTCGGCTCAAACTAACCCTCGCACAGCTTCCAAGCGGACCTTAATTCAAATAAACTAAACTGTAGTTCGGCAACGGATTCCAAGACTACCACCTTTGGACGATTTTTCACCGCAAAGGGGTGTCAGGCAATGAGTCATATGAGCGCGTTTCCGCAGTTCTTTGTTAGATCTCGCTCAGTAAAATGTAAACATCACCCTTCCATTCTTCACTTTCCCCCTATTTTGATGAAAATAACTCTACCCGGCGTATGCGCAAAGGAGTGGAGTATGCGGAGAGTTTCCGAATCCGTTGCTTTACAATAGCAAGCTCGATAACATGGAACATAACAAACGAAGGAAGATAGAGAGATGACGTTTGCATGGAAAGGAAGGAAATAGTACCGGATTCTTTTTAAAATCCAGAATTCACTAATTGCAAAAGTTACAGTATGAACCATCAGATGTGTTTCTGATGTTATAGGGAGGGCCGCGGTGGCCTAGTGGTAAGGTCTCGGCTTTGGGTCCGGAGGGCTCCAGGTTGGAAACCCGATTCCACTGAAGATCCGCCGTGTATGGGGCCTGTTGCACGCTAAATCATACGTAGTGGTCAAACGTCCTCCCGTTGGCGTGGCGTGGAAGTTTGGAGAGGGGGGTGCCAGCTCAGGTGTCGTCCTCGTCATCTGACCGAGGTTCAAAATTACGAGGTCCGTCCCAAAATAGCCCTCGTGTTGCTTCAAAACGGGACGTTAATATAACTAAACTAAACAAAACTGATGTTATAGGAGCAGAGGTATTAAATCGCAGAAGGTAAGAAAATGAGTGGTGTAGGGGAAACTACACTGTAAAAACTGTGGAGTAATGTCGCTCTAAATTTGGTTTTGAAAAACCTTAAAAACAGTGTGAACAAACACATTATTTCAAGTTAACACCAAATCAAGCGTTAATATACATTTTAAGTGGTGTAGTTTGCATCAAACACCAATACTGGAGAATCCTTACACCATGCTCTCGCGCACTCGACACCATTCGTGAATTATTTTCACCTGTCGAAACACGAATTTTGGCGTACGTTTGGAAACTCTCCGATGGCAACGGTAGATTATTTATAAACAGCCTGATTTGCTTCGCCGTTCCTTTGATTGTTATAAGAGGTATGCATGTTTTTTGTTGTGTAATAAAGATAAATAAGTTTTCATAAGATAAATATAACTTTATTTATATGTATGTCATTTGTATTTAAGAATTTTATTACAATTAATTTGTATATTACACACATGCTGTGCTTCGGAAATTTTCTTTACTAAGCCTAATTCGAATTCGTCCTCATCGTTATTCTCCGCAAGTTTAAATTGCGAAACAAATTTAATTTTTGAATCAGTGTTATGCATCCTTAATTATTTGTTGTTATTCTAAATTGTATCGCAAAAATTTCGTTTTCAAATGCAATAATGTAAAAATATTCTGAGCTTCTGATGAAATACATTCAGAAAAAGCATAAATTCATTCGCTTTTTATTGGTGAAGAAATAACAGCCTTGGTTAACAATATAATCCTTGACATTTTAACTTTTAGAACAATATTGCAGTTGCCTCAATGCCTGTTTTAAATAAAATGTTATTAAGTAAAGCAAAATCTGTATTCCTGTGGAATTGTTCAGTATAATATGTAAATTATCCAACAGAACAAAAAAGTTCTCACCAGTGCTTTTTTAAAATTTTGTTTCAAGTGGCAAAAGCAAATTAAGATCAATTCTAATAAGTCTCAATAATCCTGAAGAATTAAATCAGAAAAATCGAATCTATTAAATTTACATTAAAAAAAAGAAAAATCTAAAATTGCACGAATGTGAAAAAAAGAAGAAAAATTAATTTGGCACAATTCTTGGCATGCATTATTTCAGAACATTTTTGTTGCAACCCTTTTTTCCCCATCTTTTTTCCAAACCTTTTACTCAAGTTCAAATTTCTATCTTTTTATTCATTAAAGATACAGTTAAAAATTGTATATGTTTGAAAGCACTGAAAATCTTAGCCTATTTTGATATTGCATTCATTAATATTCAATATTTTGTTTTTTTATGGATGTAAATATTTTACATATTTTTCCCCACCTGCAGCAAGCAGACGATAATAAGACAGCTGATTTGATTTTATTCTTATTTGTTTACTGTTTTAATATAATTCGCACAGTCTTTGAGTTAGAATGGAATAGTGTGTTCTTGTGTGCGAATATTTATTTCCACTCTTGCGGTTCAAAGTTTTATTTGGATTATTTTAGATAATTTTTTGTTGATTTTAGTTTAGAACTTGTCGGAGCTATATATATATACTGGATCTTAAGGATTGATTTTTTTTTAAATATTTTGTGTTACTTAGATTTAGTGTTACTGAACTCCAAAAATGGTGGCAACTACTTTACACCAAAAGTAGTGTAAAGGAACATTCCTGGTGTTTGATTACACCAAGAATTATCTTTGGTGTTTCACGACACCAATAATAATTGTTGGTGTTTTACTGCACCACTTTTGGTGTAAAGTAGTTGCCATCATTTTTAGTGTTGTGTTACACTAAATTTTTTTACGGTGTAGGAATACTCACTGGCATACCTACATAAAATGGCTCCTAGGACAAATTCTAAAACAGCGCCCCCTCTTCTTCTTTTGAAATGTTGTCGTCATTTTTTTCGGAAACTTTATACCGGGGAGTGAAAAGATTAAAAGTGCAAATAAACTTAAAAAATAACATATAAAACACTTTTGAGTTTATAGGATATTTATTGACAAATAATTTTTTTTCCATAATTTCGCTTTATTTTCTCAGAAAATTTGGTGCATTCTAACTTTAATCCTTTAAATATGTCTCAAGTAAGAAATTCAAAATTGTTTGTAAAACACTTTGGATATATTAGAAAAATATAAATAAAAGTACTTGATTCGTACTTGAAAAATAATATAAAATATGTACAAATCTCTTAATCCATTGAAAAAAATCCACACACGTACGAATAATAATGAAAAAAAATTATTTATATTACTTCTTTGCCCACATACAGTATTACATACACTAAAGAGCGAGAAAAACTGGTACACCTGCTTAATATCGTGTACGGTCCCCACGAGCACGTAGAAGTGCTGCAATACGACGTGGCATGATCTCGACTAATGTCTGAAGGTAACCTGGAGGCAATTCACACCTTGAATCCTGCAGGACAGTCCACAAATCCATAGGAGTGCGAGGTGGTGGAGATCTCTTCTGAACAGCACGTTGCAAGGAATCTGAGATAGGTTCAATAATATTCATGTCTGGGGATTTAGGTGGTCATTGGAAGTGTCTAAAGTCAGAAGAGTGTTCATGTAGCCACTCGATAGCAACTCTTGACGTGTGGGGTGTCGTACTGTCCTGCTGGAATTTTCCAAATCCTTCGGAATGCACAATGTACATAAATGGGTGTTGGTGATCGGACAGGATGCTTATGTACCTGTACCTGTCAGAGACGTCTCTAGACGTATCGGGGTCCCATAACAAGCCCAATGCAAACGCTCCATACCATCACAGAGGCTCTACCAGATTGAACAGTCCCCTGTTGACATGTAGGGGCCATGGATTCATGAGTTTGTCTCCATATCCGTACACGTCCATCCGCCCGAAACAATTGGAAACGAGACTCGTCCAACCAGGCAACGTGTTTCCAGCCATCAATTGTCCAATGGCAGTGTTGGCGAGCCCATGCGAGACATAAAGCTGTGTGCCGTGCAGTCAACAACAGTACACGAGTGGCACTTCGGCTCCGAAAGCCCATATCAATGATGGTCAGTTCAACAGTTCGCACGGTCACACTTGTTAATACCCCAACATTGAAATTTGAGGCAATTTGAGGAAGTGTTGCACGTCTAACTCTTTTAAGGTTTCTCGTCAATCGTCGACGGTCCCGTTCTTTCAAGGTATTTTTCCGGTCGCACCGATGTCGGAGATTTGATGTTTTACCGGATACCCGATATTCACGGTACACTCGTGAAATGGTTGTACGAGAATATCCAAATTTCATCACTACCTCGGAGATGCTATGTCCCATCTCTCGTGCGCCGACTATAACGTCACGTTCAAAGTTACATAAATATTGATAATCTGACATTGTAGCAGCAGGAACCGATCAAGTAGCTTTTTAAGACACCTGTTGTCTTGTATGGGCGCTGCCGACAGCGCATCGCATTACGCTGATGGGTTGCACATCTCCGTTATTTGCATTCGCACGCCTGTACCAGTTTTTCTGGCTCTTCAGTGTATATAGACACATTACGGCTGGAACTGAACTTCTTTTCTTTATACAATTGTTTTCGTTAATTATTAAAGAAATCGCTTTCATTTATCTTGATTTTAACGCGGATACTGACTGTTAATTTTTGCTTGCAATTACAAATTTTAAGCGGTCTTTCCTCTCTCTCTCTCTTTCAATATTATTATTATTTTGGCAGAACAACTGCATCTGCGCTTGCGAAATAAAATTTAAAATTAACACTATCGCAATTTCAGCGTATAAATTAAATAAATATTCAGTACTAAAAACAATGTAAAAATAGCTAAATAATAGAGTAGACTTGAGTCTTTCAAAATATCTGCAGTGTTCTTACACTACTCCCAAAAAATGGAGGTATTTTTTGCGTTCTTCACCCAAACTCTTTGCTGAAATAGGAATGGCACATTTTTGTTAACCATTTATCACCAAATTCCGAAGAAACCTATATCCAATCAGAATGAATCAGGCATACTGTTAGAGACCATAAGAAACCCTGCTGTGATATTGGATTCTTAACTATTTTCCCGTAACTCCCACCCCACCGAGACACAAATTTGTGTCTCGGTAGGGGGTGGGAACTCTAAATGAAACTTTAATTTCACGATGAGGCTTTTGGTCAGCAAATATCTGAAACATAATATTATTTGTTACTTTGTGGCAGCTTGAGACTTCTGGGTTGTTAAAAAGAATGCATTCTTAAGATTTCCGCACACTTCGTTGAAACCATTTCAATTCTTAAGATTCTTGGGAATAAGAGATTTTAAAAAAACTACTTTTCTTTTAAATGCAACCAATTGATTCCTTAATTTTACTCCCCCTTGTGATTGCGCCCAGGGCACGTGCCCTACCTACCCCACCCTAGTTACGCCAATATTTGGCACTAGTTTTAATTTTTCTTAGATTTCTCTAATATTTTGATTGTTAGTATCATAAAAGGATTAATTTTTAGAATGACAAATGTGCTTATGCTAATTTATAGCATTTAATCGCAAAATAAATAAACTTCATAAAATCGCCTAGGTTCAAGTATCCCTAACGGTAGGGATACTTGACCCTGCATACAAAGAATGCTTAAGTTTTTCGATAATATTTAGGTATGCGAAATTTACATATTAACTTAAAATAAGTGAAAGCATCTTAATTTTCAATAAATATTTATTAAACTAATTTTAAAAATTATATAACATAACAACTATAAAACGCAATTGCTATTAATAAAAATCTACTAGCAACACGAAATTAAATAAACAATAAAATAATACTGAATTTATTAAATAACAAAAATAACAATGGAACTGGATACCAAGTAACGATACTAGAGCATTGAAAAATTGTTGGTTTTGGAAAATCAGAAGAGAATTGAAAAGCTCCAAAATGAAAAACATCTAAAAAATGTTGTATATAACAAAAAATTAGAAAAGCTTAATAGACTTATTTGTTATTCCTAATAGCAATTTACAACCTGATTTTGATTAAAGCAGAAGCAAATAAAGAAATATGTATTCTACAAGATGAAAAAAAATTCTAACCTAACAAAGAGACGATCCCAACCGAAATAGCGAGACGTTAAATAGAATCAAACGATAACAAGCAGTTGGTGCAAAAGATTTTCATTAAGAAAATCATTTATTTGCAAGCGAGGAAAAAATAGAATAAATAAATTTCTATTCGTTTTAAAATTCTTACTGAAATAGTTCTTTTTGTAATATAAAGATATATTAAAAACAGTTTCATCCTTTATATACTTATTTACAAAGCATTTTTAAACAGTTATTTTCATATAAACTCAACTACTAAAAACACTAGCAATTACGCCAATAATCAAGTCGAAGGGTTGCTAGTTCAACCATCCCTCTTTTGATTGTTTGGATAGCGATATTGGCGTTAAACTCCAGGACACCAGAAAGTTGATCCTAACCTAATGTGAACCATAGGTCCCGTTGTTAAGTAGCCTATCCTGTTGTCTCTAAGCATAGCTTGGGGTCGCCGAAATGTACCGTTTCCAGAAAGAAAACAACCCAATCCCGGTTTCCTTCTTTCTTGAAACGACACCCCATGGTCCAGAATACGAGATCCCGGAGGAATTCCGGGGGGAGAGGGGGGACTATAAACTGGAATCTTTGTAACAAGGTGATTGGGGGCACTATAAACAGGAATCTTTGTAATAAGGGGATTGGGGGGCGATAGTGATTAGAATGTGCACAGATGCTTGTTGTCTCCGGCTGGCCACACGTCGAATCTATTCTTTCACAATTAGCACTTCGGAATGACCACTTGTTTCCTTAAAGCTCGTTTTCGATGTGTTGAAGCCTTAAATCTGGCGCGGCGTTAAACATAGGCATTTGAAGACATTACGTAAAACTTTGTCTTTATTAGAAAATAAAATTATGCTTACGTCTCCCTTTTATGTATACTTTTATTGTCAGTAAAATTTTTAACAAAAATTCCACTTTGAATTATTTAAAAAGTTTAAATAGTTTTATGTTTATCAAATAAAATTTTGCATCAGCGAGTATTTGTAAGATGAATGTATAAGCGCAATAAAAGTGGTTAATATATTAGTACATGTATGTACACGTACGTAAACATCGGGTGCTAAAATTGTCTTTAACGATAACATGTCTAACCATGGGCGAATCCAGAATTTGGGTCTGGGGGAGGCTGAGGTCGTAAAAATTTTGTATCGTCGTGACGAATGTCAAATCTCATGGCTCATGTAAACCAAAACACTTTAATTTTACAGACTTTACTCACCTGGCAATTAGAATCACAAAAAACAATACAATACTTTCGACAATGTAATAAAAAATACAATGAAATAACTAGCCAAAAAATGTCTTCGACCGCGTCAACGCTACAAGTATAAGTAGAATGACTAGAAAAGTGGGTTAGTTAGTTATATTAACGTCCCGTTTTGAAGCAACACGAGGGCTATTTTTGGGACGGACCTCGTAATTTTGAACCACGGTCAGATGACGAGGACGACACCTGAGCTGGCACCCCTCTCCAAACTTCCACGCCACACCAAGGGGAGGACGTTTGGCCACTACGTATGATTTAGCGTGCAACAGGCCCAATACACGGCGGATCTTCGGTGGAATCGGGTCTCGAACCTGGAACCCTCCGGCCCCAAAGCCGAGACCTTACCACTAGGCCACCGCGGCCCTCTAGAAAAGTGGGAGAGCCTGTTCAAGCATGTCAAGCCCAAAAGCAATGTTGTCACATTTTTATTCTTTTTTTTTATAAAAGGGAAATTAAGACCAAACAGTTAAAGTGATTTTAAATAAAATCAAGAAATCTGCCTTAGCTCTGGGAGGGGCTGTAGCCCCCGAGGCCCCCCCCCCCCGGATTCGCCACTGTGTCTAACAATATTTTTACTAGGTCCCTACAATATCGTTATAAGCATGTTTTACTGTATAATGGATCTGGATATGTTGATTGAAAAGAGATTTATTAATCGTATCTAAAATACAGAAGTACATATTTGATGTGTATCCACTTATTTCCAACTACATTACACTGCAAGAAGTGACAGAATGGAGTGCTGGGAATATTTCAACTGAAGGTCGTTGAGTGGAATTGTTCAGACACTTTCTCACCAATAATTTCAATCATACTAACTTCGTATAATTATTGAATGCATTCTGTGTCTGCCCGGCACTGATGCACCCAGCCGTAGGAAGGGTCTTTTCTGTTATGATAAGTTGTGGACGAGGGAAAAAACACAGTTGCAAGTCGCATTTCTTAAAGCAAAGTTAATTACCAAAGTAACTTCTAAGAAATCCCGCCACGAATTTCATTCTTATTTGAAATCGACACCAAATATATACTTTTTACAAATTTATTCTTCAGAATAATATACGACAACATAAATTACTTACTTTCACTCGTTCATTTCTGTTCTTTTCATTAATAAATAAAAACTATGAAGAAGTATGTGTTTTCTTGAATGCACATAGGGTAGACCGGGGCTAGTTGGCCATACAGGCAGGTTGGCCCTATTACTCTCAAGTAACATTGGGTTGGCCCAATTGAGATATTTTTTTAAACTTTCCGGTATTCAACGCTGTCATCCAGGCAAAAGTGTATTATCCCGTCTTCCTTCTTCCACATTAGCGTCATTGAACACGTAGCTTTCATTAAAAGAACCAGCTAGAATTTTCTAATTTTTACTAAGCTGAGTAAATTTCCTCATTTATAAATAATCGTTTTTTTCTTTGTTTATAAATTAAAATTCCCATTTTTACAAATAATATTCAGAAAGATAATTCTTCATTGTTATTTTAAGGCTTGTTTGTTTTCACAATAAATCCCTACACTCATGAGAAACAAAAATGGCGATATGGGGCTAGTTGGCGCATTTCGCATGGGGCACGTTGGCTCATGCGAAATGGTTTGGTGGGCATGGATTTTCAGGATGTGCGTTATAGAAATATCTCTGAATATGTGGGATGGAATTGCACCAGATTTATTATGCAAGACACTTGTTATGAAAAACCATGCGGTCTCAATTCTGATTATAATTACACAATATTATATGACGATTACCATAAAAGCTGTATCTCAGTTTCTATTGAGTAGAAATGCACCAAATGTTCTATAATACACATAATATTGATAATTACACAGCTATGTTACTTAAATTAATAAAGTATAATAATACATAAAAATGATTTGTGATAGTCGTTTCATACTAGTAGCGGATCAACTTATAGTCCAATCAACGAAGGCCAAAAATCGACGAATAGAAAAAAAAAATGGTGTAGTTTTGAAATTTGGCACGGTTGTTGGAGGTAGTGTTCTTAAACGACATACTAAAAGTTCCCGCCGGTGGTGAGTGCGCGGGGGCCACACCGCCTCACAGGGCGGCGTTTTCAGTTTTTCTTAAATATATCGAAAACTATGGGTTCTATCAAAAATCACTCAATTACAGAATTAAACTACCTGACATTTCCTACAAACCAAGTCCTATTTTGTTTTTGTAGCATCAATAGTTTAGAAGACATAGGGTTTTTTTAAAAGTTAATATTTCTAAAATTCCTTATTGTAATGGTAAAATCGATTAAAAGTGCTGAATCAACAACCCTCATAATAACCTTATGCCTATATAATAATTATACAAGGGTAGTATTACATGTGTCGTATTACGGGGGCGGGGTAATAAACCCATTTGATGAACAATTATGCTCCCTTCCTCCCCTCACATCCGTTCCCCTTCACAACTTTCCTTCTACTCGTAGTCCAGTCAACGATTTTTAAATTCAAAAAAAAAGTTGTAGTTTTGAAATTCGGAATTCGGCACAGTTGTTGGGGAGAGTGCCCTAAACGACATACAAAATGTCCCCGCTGCTGGAGGGGGCCCAGGGGGCCGACCGGGCGGATTTCTCAGTTTTTCTTAAATATCTCGAAAACTATGGATCCTAGCGAAAAAAATTAAGTTAAAAATTAAACTAAATTAAATATCCTTTAAAAATAGTCCTACAAATTGTTCTTAGGATGAGTAGTTTAGAATATTATAGCAGTTTGAAAAAGTACATAATTACAATAAGTGGTTGAAAATGTTAGTTTTATTTTTATGAAAGAAAGTTTATATTTCCAAATAGCTATCTATTACAATATATCTATAACATATTATATCTTTCTATAACATAATATATACATACATACATAAAAATATGCATAACCCAGTTTTACACTTGCTCGTAATTAAATTTCACCATGTTTTTCTGTATATGACCAAATTGAACGCATCCCTCTTCTTCTAGAAGGCACCATTAGTATGCCCATTGCGCCAAACAAGAGAAGCAACGTAGTCTGCCAGTTCTTGAAAGATCACTTGATCTTGGCTGGATGACGAGAAAATGCTGGCTATCTACGGCTATCTGCTATGCCCATCAGCAACGGTTTTGTACTAGGGACCTTTCCTCACCCGGCTTGGGGATATCATCTGAAGAGGGATTATAAAAGATGCTGAAATGTTTTCATCTAGTTTATTGTCTTTGAACATTGTGGATTAGAGCTTTTGTTTCTTTTCTATAAATATCTTGGTAATGTCATGGAATGTATGTATAAGGAGGATGGTTTAGTAAAAAGAAAGTTCTTTCTGGCTTTGTAAAAAAAGCAATTTATCTCTACTCTTTCCTTGCCAGGTTTCATAAAATAAATGTTAGCTTTCTAAAAGCAAAGAAATCAGTAAATACGATTAGGTCTACTTTTCCTTGGGATGAAAAGTTGCTTTGTCTAACCCAGATCTCACAATATAAGTACTGCATCCCTCCTTGTAAAGTGACTCTCAGTTCCTTTATGTTTTACTTTTCTGTGTTATTAATTGAAATATGCATGTATCCATTTCTCTCAATGGCAAGAAAATGTTTCTGATGTGAACTGCATGGACTGGCTGGGTGAGTTTTTAAGTTAAACTCTGCATAGTGTAACGATTACACTGTCTAAATGTACCTGTTTGGGAGCGTTACCAGGAACCAAAAAAGACTGAGTAAAGGAATCTATTGAGGGAGAATGGACGTGAGGGGAGGAATGGACAAGACCGGTCTTGGCATCAAATAGGTTTGTCGCCCTCCATACCCTAATACTTTCACACATACAATACTACCTATGTATAAATTATTGTATAAGTAATGAGGTCTTCTGAGGGTTGCTAGTTTTCAGCACTTTAATTGATTTAACCTATTACAATAAGGGAATTCTTTGAAATATTCACCTTAACCCTCCCCCCTGTATCTACTCTAAAACTTACTTTACAAACATTTAGGACCATTTTTGTAGGAAATTTAATGTAGTTTAACCTTATAATTAATTTTTTCCGCTAGATCCATAGTTTGAGATATTTAAGAAAACCAAAAAACCTCCCATTCAAACCCCTCCTCCCAGCCCCTGATCACCTCCACCAGCGGGAATTTTGTGGCGTCGTTTAAAGTACCCCTCCCAACAATCAAAGCCGAATCTGAAACTTAAGCAACTTTTTAAAATTTACAACGGGTTGACTGAACTACGAGTAGAAGGGAAACTTGTGAAGGGGAACGGCTGTGAGGGGAGAAGGGGTGCATAATTGTTCATAAAATGGCTGAGCTACCTCCCTTCTGACACATGCAATACTACCCTTGTGGTAATTAAGGTATAGGCATGAGGTTATTAAGTGAGGTTGTTGATTCAGCACTTTAATCTGATTTTGGCCATTACAATAAGTAAATTTAGAAATATTAACTTTTTACCTCTGTTCTCTAAACTATTGATGCTAAAAAAAAAATAGGACTTGTTTGGGGAAATGGGCAGCTTTTTAATTTGTAAGGGGAGTGTGTTTTCGATATAAACCTAGTAGTTTTCAGATATTTGAGGAAGAACTGAAACGCCCTCTTTAACCTCCCCTCCCCTGCACCCCTGTATGGGACTTTAGTATGTCGCTCTAGACGCTACCCCCAACAACCGTGCCAAATTTCACAAACTAAACCATTTCTCTTTTCTCTATCTTTCCTTCGTTGACTGGACTATTACCCTCCTGCATTAAAGGGTTAGCCTAAACTATTTATGGTGTCATTTGAGGGTTTTAAATTATCACTAGATAGTTAATATAAATATACCATGAATTCTTTCAAGGTACATCTTAATAGTATCAGCTTAAAAATTTGGAATTCCTTTTACCACGTTTCTTTACACTCGTTTCTTTGTCTGTCTATCAGTCTGTCCAATTGGTACAAATTTTGCAAATGAATTTTTAACCAACTTCCCTGATGAGCTGGAGACGAAAACTTTAAATATATTCAGAACTAGATGACAAATGCAATATTAATTCACTTTCTTGTCTGTCTGTTAATTTTATTTTCATTTTGTGTTTTATCGACTGGGGATTGATAGATGAAAAAAGGTCCAGGGCGTCATCACATAGAGAAGGGGAATCTCTTATTTTGTAAGATTCCAAGAAATTCCTGAGTAGTGAGGGGAAACATCGAAGAGTGGATTGAAGTTTGAGGGAAGGGGTTTGCTAGAACCATGATAACTCAAGAAATGTTATTATGAGTGGAAGCTAAGGGTGGTGGCTCGCCAAGACATAGTCCTTGCAGTTATTCTAATGTATCTTTAAAAAGTAATTGATATATTTGAAATAGAATTTTGTTTTAAATAAGAAAACCAGATATTTTCTTGCAATAAAAAATCTATCTTCTAAAAACGTATATTTAATTTTAAATGTTTCTTTCCTCCTTTTGTTTGAATTGCTGAGGTGCCAAATGACCTTGGGAGGTCTTAGGGAAAAAGCTTTTTTCTCTGTCTCTTTGGGGAATCACATTATGAATGTCAATCTCTCTTGATGCTGGAGTGGCTCTGTGAAAATGTATCAGAATTTATTTTGCTGTTAATTCTTTTTGATTATTTTATATCGTAGTAACTTCTAAAGACTACAATGTTTTAGAAATTATTTATTGATCTTATCTTTTTTTCCAGTATTTTGTATCGAGTTTTGTATATATAATATATATATATATATATATATATATATATATATATATATACTCAAAAAATTGATATATATATGCGAAATATGAAGGCGACGTAAAAAACCTAAACTGTGTTGAAATAAAAAATATATCAGTAATAAAAAAAGAGTACATTGAGAGCCAAAATATTGAAAAGAGGGAAAAGAAATAAAAAGGTTGCGCTATTGGTATTTTTCCAGTCATTAAAATAATTCTTCCAACATTGAAAAAAAGGAAACAATTTTATCTCATTAAAATGGTGTCGATGAACTAAATCTTAAAACGCAGGAATTTGTTTGTTTATTATTCAGTTGTTTTAAGATGATTGGGATGGATTTCTGTACATCTAATTTATTTACTTCCTTCCTGGTTAGAATACTGATATAGTATATGCCTGCGCATTATTAATTATGTGCATAAAGAAAGTTCAAAAAGTGCTGCCCTTTACCACACAACCTGGTCGGCTTATGGTCTGGGGCCTCCCCTGGCTTCATTCACTCAACCCCCCATGCTGGCCCACTCTCTTTGCACCCCTCTTTCCCGGTCTTACAAGTGGTGGTCAAAGAAAAGTGGGGTATTGTCCGTAGGCGGCGAGCTGATACTTGTCAAACAAATTGAATAGTCTCTGCAAGCTCATTATGGATGACTTAAAAAATCCAGACTCACTGTACCATAGTAAAAAAAAAAATTGATCCAAGCAACTTCTTCTTTGCTTTTGAGAACGAAAACGTTATGCACACGAGCAAAAAAATCTACTTCATTGTTGGTTAACTACAGAAAGTAACAACCCCAAAACGCAGGAAACACCAAATGATGTCATTCATCGGTAGCCGGAAGCATACCTGTAACTTGCTATCTTCTTATTCAGTCTTTTTTTATATAACCAGAGTGACACACTTGTTTGCCGAAATTCTATAGCAAATGCTGTCTGGGTGCTAGTTGTTTCAATGAAGGCTCTGCGTCATAAACTTAATTTTTCAGGAAAATAAACAATTTTCTGCATTTATGATCAGTGAAGAGAAATCAAATAAACCCGAAATTTGGCCAAGGTCTTCATCAAAATCAAAGATGGTTAAAACTGATTGCAAAATTTCTTACACACAGAAGACTGAAACAGAAAATAATTATTTAAATAAAATAAAAATTTTATTATACCAATAAGTTCTTAAACTGGACTAGTAAAAAATAATTTTCTATCTACAAGGCAGATTTAGAGCAACCCCATACAGATTTGAAGCGGAAAACGGGGCGGCAATATTTAATAGTAAGTAGTTGTAGGGAGTAGCTGTCAGTTGAGAGTTCATGTTAACAGTTCATATCTCCATTACAAAAAAATTACAGTGACTGAATAACCACTTAAGTGGCATCAATCACCCATTGCATGCGCCCCACGTTTTTTCAAGGTTTCCAAATCTGCATGGAGCTGAATAAATTATTTTTTGTACTCTTTTAGTCCAAGAACGTGGTATTAAAAATTCTTTTTGCCTTATTTAAATATTTAAAAAAAATTCTAGCAGAAAAAATGTCAACTAGGCCCGGTCAACCCTAATATTGTTATCCTGAAATTAGTAGAAAAATTTGAGGGCGGAAAAAATAAATGGGCACTTTATCCTAATCATAAACTGTACCTTACATCACTCTAGAACCTGCCTCTTAGCTACTTTACGTGTATTTCAGAACTGCGATGTGTCTATTTGACTAAACTAACCAGCGGCTGATATCATTGAATAGTCGCATAGCTGAGATAGCTCATGGCACCTTCTTTCCTTGGTATTATTTTTTATGTCTAAAAAATTTTTCTTTTCGCAGGCTTCCATCAAGCTGGAAAGAATTTTTTGTTGTAGCATTTCAATAAGTAGTAACTAAATTGTTTGCGGAAGCAGTAACTGACCCTAACTCTAACTGACTTATTACTTCATATAGCAAAAGCAGCGTATACGATAAGCTTACAAGAGGAGTATAATCATGATCTCTACATTTGTTCCAACCTTCAAGACATCACAAAAAGAATAGGCACTACTTTTTTAAAGGACCCAAAATACCGATGACCGATGGTGAGCATTGACCAGACCCCACCCAGAATGGAATGACTTAGGTAAAATGAAAAAGTGCAAAATTACCCTGTACCTCTGCCCCTTCAGAGGAGAGCTTGCTTGCTGCAGCCAGCAGTGATTGCTTGTGGTTAGCGCTGGTGCTGGTAACGCACATACAATTCATCGATTGCAGGCGATCACTCGTCATGCTTTGGAAAAGATTTGGTAAACAGTTACTGGAGCATCAGATGGACTTGATGAAAGAGAAATTTTTTGAAGACCTTTCAAGACCTAAAATAGATGTGGCTCCTTTCATCCTGCACTTGAATTCGCTTATAGTGCAGACAATGAATTAGTTTTATGGATAGAATTGGGTGCAAGGATGACCCTTGAAGCTAAAATAGACCAGAGACAAGCGAAAATGCCTCGAACGAGATGGTCCAAAGGAAGTGAAGTCGTATATTATTGTGTCATTTATGTTGGACTTATAGCTGAATATCCAGCCATTCATCAGGCCGGATACTGAGAATTAGGCGACCGATTGCACATTTTATTCAAACTTTTCACTAATGACATGTGAATTCGCTATTTAAAATATTAAAAATATTTCTCAAATTTCAATTGAAAATTTTTAAGATTAACAAAATTTATTATTTATTACTTGTGTATTAAAAATATCTTAATACCTCAATGTATTTTTAAAATTTTTTTAAATAACGTAATTCCAACAGTAAGAAATTTTCTCATTTCTTATTATTGGAGTCCCTTCCTTTTTGGGATTGCTTCACAGAAATAAAAAAGCGATCATTGCAGAACATGACAATGACAAACAGAAAAATAATCAGTGGATAAATTAAAATCATTTGAACTAAATTCCCATTTTGATAAATAACTGCTAGCTAGGATAGAAAGTCCACTGAATAGTAAAAAAAAAAAAAAGAGGGAAATTTTCCAAATTAAGCTAGAAAGTATTTTTCAGCTTCTGCAAGCATAGTATATAGTGAAGATTTATTTTCAGAAGCTGTTAATACACATGAAACCAAACGGAACAGACTTCTTCCCGAAAATGCTAAAAAACCATTGTTCCTATATCATAATCTCAGGCTTTATAATGATAAATGATATGTAACATTATTAACCCTTTGACTACTAACGGGACATATACGTCCCACTCACATTTTAGAATTATTACTGGGATAAAAACTGCTTTGAATCTCATTCTAATATGTGCAGTTGTAGAACAAGAACATTTGTACACATTTCATCTTTTGTCACCTACGTGGCACAAATGGTAAATACATAAACAAGTTTTAAAGATAAGTAATAAAAATCATATTTCATGCGTAATTTTTATGGGACGTTTATGCTCCAGCATTTGGTTTAAAATCTGCTCAGAGGGGAAAAAAATTCAAACAATCTACTTGGCTTATTTGGAGCCTATTATCTTCATTCGCATAGAAGATTGGATAAATTTTAAAAAAAAAAATACTTAGTCAAAGGGTTAACTATGCAACAAGTGAGTAAACGTTAGGATGTTTTTTTTTTATATATATATATAATTATAATTTAATCTCTTAATTATCATTTAATTATAACTTTGTTAATATAATGAATGCAGACATTTAATTGTAATTTTGTTAATATTGATAAAACATACATTTAATTGTAATTTTGTTAATACTGATGAAAGCAAAGACTTGTGTAAATAATTCGAATTGAAAAAAAAGGAAGACATAATACAGTACAAACCTTGATATCTCGAATCTCTGGGGAAGAGAAAAAAATTCGAGATAAAGAGTTTTCGAGTTATGAAGGTTTAGACAAAATTTTTAAAAAATCCCACAAACTACTTTTTGAGGCTAAAAATATGATTCATCAGAAAAATCTACACAATCTGCAAATAATTAACAAATTACTCTTCTCAATGCTTTAAATAATTTCAAAATTGTGTTATACATGCGTACCTGTTTTGACTTAATAACATCTAATTCTTTACAGAAAATACATTTAGTAGTTTTGGAAGAAAAAGCCCTTAATTGAAGTTTGCCGTCTCACAGAATCTTTTTGCAACTGCACAGTTTTTCTAAAGTAGCAGTGGCACCAAATCATTCAGTTCCAATGTTTTCGATTGATTCAAGGAAGTTCCGGAGCATGTTATACTGCCTTCTCGGCTTCTTTCACGGTAACTTTTTCGTGCTCTTTGTTGATCCAATTCTTCGTTTTTCTTCATCAGAAATTTCTGCATTTATGTTCGCAACAATCTCTTTATCTGTCATAGTGCCGCACGTTTGAAGTTCATTGTCTACATCCAAGAAATCTTCATGAAATGTTAGTGTTATAATCCTTTTGTATCGATGCCCACTGTTCTGGATTAATTTCTCCTTCTCCTATGGAGTGCTTAATGAAATCAACTTCCTCTGTTTCACTAGAAGTTTTATTCTCTGAAAATCTTGCTTTTATGAAACAATTTTTTATTGTTGTTTCTGTGACATTTATCCATGCATAGTCAGCCATTTGCATTGACTGCAAGATGTTGATAGATGCTCAAGATTTACCTTCGCCGATACTTTCGAGGAGTCTTCTCACATTTGCGCTTGAGAACCAACTTAGAAGCTCCAGATTATCCCATAGTCGAGTGGCTGCAATTTCGAAGTCTTATTTGGCGGTAAAAATTTCACTGTGATATTTTTTAGGGCCGGAAAATTAGAGTGAGCTTTACAATTGTATATGAAGAAGAGAATGCGTCTTTTCTTTTCAGCCATTTCCTTACCAATTCCCTTCAGCCAATAACCAAAAATTTCGCTTGCCATCCATGCCTTTTGGTTTGACTTGTACAGTAAAAGCTTAATTAACCGGCATGGTCGGGGAACGCCGATTTCCGGATACCTGAAAAGTCCGGATAGTTGAGTGTGGCAGGAAAAATGGGGTGGGGGTAAATTGTAGCCTTTTTTTTAGAGAGGCCAAATAATTTGTTTTTATCATTTTGAAATGTGCATTAAATATAATTTTTAAGAATACTTCTGTATCTTCCATGACGTTATATTTACAAAACATATTATGAAGATTTTAATTTAACATTGATGATAAAAAAAAGTATGATCTGTAGCCGAATTTTTACCGTAAATATATAGATTG
>BGPR01018983.1:0-30004 GCA_013235015.1 Araneus ventricosus | reverse complement strand
TATATATATATATATATATATATATATATTATTATTATTATATATATCTTCTTATAGAATACATATATATATTAATATATTATAGAATATATATATATATATATTCTATAAGAAGAAGTAAGAAATTCTATTTAGAACTCCTGGATAAGGAACTAAAATCCTCTGAAATAATATTCAATTTATATTAATCTAATAGCACCACTGTACAGAAAAAAATCCGGGCTTCAAATAAAAGAATTAATTGCATAAACCTAAGTACCTGGATAATATTTTAAGTTTTATAGAAAAAAAATTTCTTCGATAATTAAAAGTAATATTAAAGTGATTGATTTTGCAAAGAACAATGAAATAACTCATATGAAATCATATGACTTTCAGGACCTGTTCACTAGCATCACACTTAATAAATTAAAAGAGGTTTTAACGGAATATTATTATGACTTAAAAAACTTGTTAGACTGCACAGAAGCTTATTGGCTAGACATAATTAATCCTCTCGTTTTCAATAATTTCATTTCGAATGGCGAAATTATTTTCTTACAGATTAAAGGAATTCCACAAGGATCTTGTTTTTCTTCTTTAATTGCAAATCTATTTCTTCATTATTACGAAAAGAATAAAGTTTTAAGTTTAAAATCAGCTTTTAGATGCATAGAAGACATCATAATTTTTAATTTTCAAGATTTATCGACAGTTAGCGGGAATATTTATCCTGAGGAAGTGAAATTAACAAAAACTAACGATAATAAAATTAAAGCTATTTTTCTTGATCTAGATATTGATTATCATAACGAATTAAATTTAAGCATTTACGACAAAAGAAATGAATTTAAAATTAATGTTAATAGGTTTAACTTTTGGAATTCAAATATCTCATTTAAGATCTATAAAAACACAATATTACATTAATTACTAAGGATTAAAAATATTTGTAACAATTTGGAATCAAAGGAAAAGAAAATTGAAATTTTTATAAGCAATCGTAATTCCAATAAAATTCCCAATTATCTTTATTTATCTTTATTCCATAATGTTTTATTAGTTAAAAAACACTTACTTTATTTACCTTTAGTCTATAGCATTTTACAGTTACTTTCATTTTTATTTAATTGTCTATTTTATATATTGATACTCTTAAAAAGGTTCTTAAGACTTTTAACGGACAGTAAAAGGTTTTTAAGACTTTTCATTACTAGTAAAATATTAACCGATACTCGTGACATTAACTGTTAACCTTCATAACGTAGAACACTTCAGCACTTCTGAACGTTTTAATGTACACATGCTTATGCTTTTACATTTAAATCCCACTTCTATCTTATTTATCCATTTTTGGATTTTTAGTTGAGTATTGACATTTCTTCATTTTACTAATATATTATTGGTTTTAAAATTTGATTTCATGTATTTTATTTCAATACACATGAATTTTCTGCTTGATATTTCTTTGTTTCAAAATATTGTTTTTAAGTTCGGTGTTCCGGTGTAACAAACTCTTTTTAGCATTATTGCTAGAATTTCTGTTAGCAAACACCGGTAATAAGTATACGCTCGTTCGGGATTTCCCTACTGATGACGCATCCCGGACGTTAGCGTTCTGTTCTGTTTTGTTATTTTTTCTTTTTCTGAAATGGTTTTAATGTTTTCTTTTGTTAATATGTATATATTATATATATATGTGTGTGTGTTCCATCATCACTTCCGAATGGCTAAACTAATTTTCGTGAAACTTGGTACACAGGTTCCTCATTAGCCGACTTGAAATACTGTAGGGGTAAATAGGCCAAAACCCAGACCCTCAGGACAGTGTGGGCCAAAGTCCCAAAAATACATGTTACAAATAGACCTGTTGACATGCTTCGTGATTTTGATGAAACTCGGTACACAGTTTCCTCATTAGTCGACTTCTAGTACTGTAGGTGCAAATATGTCCTAACCCAATCCCTCTAAGTAGAGAGGGGCAACGTCTCCAAAATACTTATATAACAAATAGGCCCATTGACACGCTTGCCGATTGGAGTGGGTTGGGCGTTTTTTATGAAATTTGGTGCACATACTTCTAATTAGGCAACTAAAAATACTATAAGGGTAAATAAACGCTAATTTAATCCGTCAGGATAGTATGGGCAAAGTCGTTTTGATATATTTAATAAATAGGTCGATTGGCATGAAACCTGACGTAACTGGAACAATTTTGATGACAGTGAGTGCATATATTCCTGATAGGCTGACTAAAAGTAGTTTTCGGGTAAATAAAAGGCAATCCATTTCTTCAGAGAAGGGTGGAGCAAAATTATCAAAATACACTGAAATAGTAGGGCCGATTGACATGCTGTTGGATGGCTATGGCGATTCTGATAATATTTTGAACATTTGTTTCTCAGAGCCTGATTAAAAATACCCTATGGGTAAATAAACTTTAACACAATTCCATTAGAGTAGGTGGAACTAATTTGTTTAAGTACCTCTAACAAAAGGGCCGATTGACATGTCCTCAGAAAAAAGTCCTCAATATACGAGTAAACCTTAGGCCGACTGACTTTCTGTTGGATACGGCTAGGGAAAGTTTGATGGATTTTGCTACATATACTTCTAATTAGCGAACTAAAAATACTGTAGGGCTAAATAAACGCTAAACTAATCTGTGAGGTTAGGGTAGGAAAATGTCGTTTAAACACATCCAGCAAATGCGTGATTCACATGAAATTTGATACTCCTTGGACAATTTGATAAAAATTATACATATGTTCCTCACAAGCCGAATAAAAGCACTTTAGCACAAATACTTTACTCACTACCTCAAGTAGGGTGGAGCAAAGACCCAGGACGATTGACACGAAACTCGATACTGCTGGAGCGATTTTGTTGAAACTTTAGTACGCATATTCCTTTCTAACATGAAGCGCTATTGGAGGTAAATAATCAATAGTTCAGTTCTTCAGGGTAGGTTGGGACAATGACTTAAATACACGTAAAAAATGGATTGATCGAAATGAAGCATAACTCTCAGGTTTCAAGATGTCTAACTAAAATTATGGAGAGGTTAAATCTTTTAAGATGACAACTACCGATAAGATATGGGGAAATGCTTATTTAGAACGGATGGAGCAATTTTGGAGAAACATGTTTCATTAGTCGATTTAGACACCTTAATTGTTAAACTGATGTTTTAAAAATGACTCCAACATTTGTTCAGCAACAACAGAAAAAGAATACTGTATTGAGAATTGGGCCGTATATCGCACTCTTCTGGGTTGAGTGATGGTCAGTCATTGAAATACATAATGCAAATGCTTCAATCAGCAAGGAAGTTTTATGGTCAGGGTTCCTAAAATAATAAGATGCCACCACAATTGGCTAATAATGCAAGAAATATATATAATATTGTATACTATGATATGTAAGATAAATGAAAGAAATTTTTGTACTATTAATGTATGGATCTTTTCATAAAAAAAGTGATTCTCGCGACATTATTCTTTAATCCCGAGGCTACTATTTTCTGCTAGATCCTATAAAATCGGAACTTTGTGGGAAGAAACAACATGAATTGAACTCTCCCAACTGATGTGGTCATTTTCCCCACCCCCTACCCCCTGCTATAACCTTCCCTTAAGGTGCACTTAAATGGACTGTGGTTGACAGGGATAAGTGGATCCCCTGTCGCGCTTTTCTCCTAAACGATCTCAGAACCTCACCACCCCTCAAATGAAGCCAACCCCCCCCATACCGGCCTTCGTCGCTGTTAAGGTGAAATTTTTAGACCGCCCGAAACCGCCTCGCTCGGTATGAGAGGGTTAATAAACATTTTGTTATTTATAAACAAAACATTTATAAATTACACTGCGCTGCATGAAAATCGGCCCCGACACCATTCCTGCAAATTCTTATGTAGAATGACCCCTGAATCCGAATATGACACCCCCTGTGAACCAAGTCTCGACGGTTTTCCGGGCCCGCCCCCCCCCCCCGATTTTTATCACTGTCCGGTAATTTTTTGGCCATTAATTTGATTTGGAGGGGAAAAGCGATTATTTTAACCGTTAAGTGTCTTCTGAGGGGCTGCAGAGATGAAAAGTTCTAAAATATGAACATTTGTAAAAAGGGGGGGGGGGGGGGTTTTTGGGGGGTTTGTCCCCTTAAAATAAAAAAAAAAAAAAAAAATGTCGGGTTTTTTGGGTTTGTTTTGGAAATTTTTCATTTTTTTTTAAAATATTCCAGCTTCCAGCCCCCCCCCCTTTTCCTCACCTAAACACCCCATATAATAAAAATATATAGCAACTCTTTTGGCTGAAAACGGGTAAGGGGGAGAGGTCCCGAAGCCCTGACAAGAAAGTTTGGAAGATTCACTGTACAACGTTGCCGCTCTTTATTTTTATCACTGTTATGTAATTTTATGGTGTTTTACACTGGTTTTTATCACTGTTATGTTATTTGATTTGGAGGGGGGAAAGGATTATTTTAACACTTAAATTTAAAAATAAAAATATAATATATAATAAATAAAAGTAATATATAAAAATAAAGTTTGGAAGATTCACTGTACAATGTTGTCGCTTTGGCACATCAAACTCGGATTGATCAAACAGTGTGTGAAAGCAATGGATAAGACAGGTGATGGATTTAACTTTTTGAAAACTAAATTTCCTCGTCTTAGTGAGGCTAAAATCAAGGAAGGAATTTTCGTAGGCCCCCAGATTAGACAACTTTTTAAAGATTCAACGTTTATGAAACACATGAAACGCAAAGAAAAACGAGCATGGCTTGCATTCAAAAATCCGAGTATGTTGGCAGAATACTGCTTTTCATTGGTACGAAAAACTTCTACTTCATGGTACAAGAGGAAAGCAAGCGCCAGTTGAAGGTACTATATTATAAATTACATTTATTATATTTTATATTATATTATCTATTATTATTATTATTTATTATATATTATACTTTTATTTTTAAATTCTTTGTGTTAATATAATCTTTCCCCCCTCCAAATCAAATTCATGGCCATAAAATTACATAACAGTGATAAAAATAAAGAGCGGCAACGTTGTACAGTGAATCTTCCAAACTTTCTTGTCAGGGCTTCGGGACCTCTCCCCCTGACCCGCATTTATCCAAAATTGTTGAAATATATTGTTATTATGTGGGGTGTTTGGGTGAGGAATAGGGGTGGCTGGAAGCTGGAATATGTAGAAAATAAGTGAAAAAATTGCGAAAACAAACCTGAAAAACCGGTATTTTTTATTGATTTTTTTTAAAATTTAAGGGGACTAATCCTTCCCAAATCTCCCCCCCTTGCTACAAATGTTCATATTTTAGAACTTTTCACCTCTGTAGCCCCTCAGAAGATATTTAACGGTTAAAATAATTGTTTTCCCCCTCCAAATAAAATTCATGGCCATAAAAAATCGACAGCGATAAAATGGGGGGGGGCGTCCTAAGAAAACGGTGGGTGATGGGGCAAAATGGGGCAAAGTATTCGGATTGTGGTCATTTTACTAAGAATTTGCAAGAATGGTGTCGCGGTCATTTCTTTTGCAGCGCAGTGTTATTTATAGTTTCCGTCTCTACAATAGATTCTCGACCTGAAAGACCCGGTACTCTTTAGTAGTGGATAACAAAGAGACTTTTGCACTTAAATAAAAGACGGGAACCGGGACCAGTTGTGGAATAAAGAGATCTTGCATAATGTACTGCTAGTAGTGGATAAAAAGAGACATTTTGCACTAAACTAAAAGACCGGGAAACTCCGGGTACTCTGCTAGTAGTGGATAACAAAGAGACTTTTTGCACTTAACTAAAAGACCGGGCAACTCCGGGTACTCTGCTAGTAGTGGATAACAAAGAGACATTTTGCACTTAACTACAGAAGGCATAAGAGTCTTTTGCAACTGGGCTCAATTATGTAATCGGAAGTCACACAATTCAAAATGACACATTTTGAAATGTAGCTGCTTTGTCAAAGCATTACAGAAATAACTGTAATTCTACACTTTGTCCCGTGCTTAATAATACATTATAAGCATTCTATGTAGTATAATATTCAATTTTGAAAACCATTCTAAACGCTCTTAGTTACAGGCTGAGATGATGAAGATGAAATAAGGCAAAGATTCTCTGGATTCCAATAATTAATTTCTGTCCGGTGAAATGATTGAAAGCTATCTATTAATGAAGGAGAATCAACTGGTGAAGATGGTAATGACAATGAAGAAGGAAAAATTGTATTATCAGTTTATTATTTTCGAATTTTGAAGCTATCGAAAAGAAGTGGACCATAAAGTGGAAAAGTTTTGATAGAAAAGAACTGGAGTCCAAATACATATTTAATATGTAAATTACATTTAATGAATGTTCTTCTAGATATAGCATAAGTATTTATCGGATTCACAAATATTTACAAATTTGTGGAGAATCAAAATTTGAAATCTCGAAGATCTTACAATTATACCAAGACTTCAAATAAGGCAAACATGGGTCTTTGCCACTCAACGATGTAAGCAGGAAAACTAAAAATCATTAGTTCCTTTATATATTATTGGAATTCTGAAGTTTTGAAATCACAATTAAACTAAAGAATAGACAAAAATTTGTCGACGACTTCCTCAAATAGACATACCAATATTGAGAAGATAAAGATATTGAAATTCTTTATCTTCTAACACATTACACATCAAATATGCAACTGAGTAGATTTCAGTTATCTGTTCCATTTTTTCCGACTGAGATTCGACATTCGGTAGCAATTCTTTCTTTCTTAATCATTTAGCAAGATTAATACCTACACTGAGCTCGACTCGTTGCCTTTCAACATTTTCACACTCTATTACCTCTTCTAATCAAATATCTGCCAGCCTCTCGATTCATTTTCGGGGTACTGAGCAACCCCTATCTGATAGCGAATTATTCTATGATTTAAGACTCTCAAATTAATAATTGCATAAAGTCGTTATGAAGCGAAGAGTTTGAGCCCATTTCGAATAAAAATATTTTGCTGGCACGAAGTCCAATAATTTTCCAATTAAATACTTTGTCGAGCAGCCGATGATTAATTTCTCATCTCGTAATTCATAGTGTTCTGGTTCCCATAAATATTTACGCAATAAAATTCCCTCATCGGAAACCAGCGTTGAAAATGAGTGATGACATCGTCGTAAAATTTCGCCTCTGCTTCACTGGCACATCACCAGTGAAGATGGATAATTGTGCTCTCATTTATCCCCTTCACTTGGAGATAAGAAATATTTAATGCTATTTTTACATTCTTTAGTGCACTGTGTACTACTGCTAACAGTAACTTAGTAATAAAATTTCAAGATTAAAACATTAAAAAATTATATGTCCTCTATAGGCGACATTTAGTCACAGTGGCTGCCAAAGACAAAATCTTAGAGAAGATTAAAAAGTTGTCGGTTTAGTAAATATTTTACTTTTTAAAAACGCTTATTTTTCTAAAACTTTGAAAGAAGAACATTATATCCAAGCACGTTAAATAAACAAATTAAGCTTGCAACTCAG
This sequence comes from Araneus ventricosus, assembly GCA_013235015.1. Lineage (NCBI taxonomy): Eukaryota > Metazoa > Arthropoda > Arachnida > Araneae > Araneidae > Araneus > Araneus ventricosus. Next base: position 22,489 of record BGPR01018983.1, on the reverse strand, counting down.
AAGAATAACATAACAAATCCAATCATGCACTGATTTTGTTTGTCTGGTATAGCTGTCATATATATGAAATAAAATATTTCTGTTAAAAAAAAGTCGAACTGTTACGAAAAGTTCACTGCAAAATGCTTACCTAATAAATTTTTGTGAAAGCAATTTAAACTGGAAAAAGGATTGAACGCAAATAATATTTCAGAAAACAGAAATAATCTTTACGAAGAACATTCTCGTTTTGGGAAAAAAATCTAAATAAATAAAATGATGCCATCCCCGAAATTAGAAATACTTGCAAAAGTTATAATAAAAGGAAAGTCGAGAATCAACTATGAATAATTGCAAGTAATTTCACCATTTATTAAATAAACTAAAACAGTACAAATTTTATATCCGATAAATGCACTTTGAGGAAGCAAGGTCTGAGCTGTCATGTATTAATTGTAAAAGACATTTCCAATTTTGGTATTATTCCTTCCATGGTAACGTACGATATTCTACAATATTGTTCAATATTATATGATATTGTGCAATATTACACAATATTGCGAATATTCTTCAATGTTCAGTATTGTACAATATTTTTGAGCTACTGGGGTAGCTATACTAATGAGGCCTGACAAAAATAATTAATATCCCGAAAGATCGAAATGAACTGCATAGTTTATCCTCTAATGCCTTGAAAATCGGGAATGAACACTATTTCGTGAAAATTCTCCTATTTAGAGGAATTCTTCAGATTCCTTCTAACCATAATTTACGGGCTACAAGCTAAGAGATATTGAGCTAAGCATTAATGTTTACACTCTTTTTATTATTTTTGTTAGGTGTTAAGAATTTGTATAGTTTGGTTTAGTTATACTATCGTTCAGTTTCGAAGCAAAACGAGGGCTATTTTGAGACAGGCCTTGTATTGCTGAACAGCAATTAGTTGACGAGGATGACACTTGAGCTGGAACCGTACTCTCTAATTTTCTGCACCACACCAAGGGCCCAAAATTTTTAATCCATAAAAAGTTTTTAATATATTTTCTCAGTGGGCATGGTCCATTCCCATCTTACCTTCATCTCTTTAAATTCTTAGACTCTCCACACTGTATCTGTGGAATGTTGGGTGATGCAAATCATTATATCTTCTCCTGTTCCCTCACCAAAGAGTTGCATCTATTTAAACCCGCAGATGAATACAAAAAAGCGTGGTTTAACAATCTCTTAACAAATAAACAGGCTGCCACCAAAATGGAAAACGCTTTCAGGACCAGCAGGAACATTTGCGATAAACTGACCAGGTGAGAGACCATAACTGACTCCAATGATGTCTTGAGGGTCCGTGTTACTTCTACCTTATCATATTGAAAGACTGTTCTTACTCTTTTTACCTTTTACCAGTTTTCCAGGGTCTTTTCACCTGACATCTCCTCTCAGGATTGGTTTTTATTTCACACATTCTACAGTTCAGTTTTCTGTGCTCCTGAGTTCCCGCCTGTTGAGTCTTTCTTTTTATTTTTATTATTTACATGATTTCTCTTTAAGAAATACTTTTTATTTTTTATTTAATTTTTCACTGAATGACTCAGTTCTATAGGTTTATAGTGCTCTCCACTTGTTTATGCGTTTTTTAACATATTGTACTCAGTCGGTTCCTTGGTGTGGGATTCTCTCGACGCCCAGGGCAGCTATTGCTCCATTAGCCCCGACAATAGATGACTGTTCCAATTCCCGAGTCTCTCCGCAGTTCTGGAAACCTGTTGCCACTTTGTCAATGCCCTAACGGTTGCTTAGATTTTTTTTTTTGGGGGGTAAGGGGCTATGCATTCTACTTTTTGACCTTGTTTTTATTTTTAGACTACACAATTTCATTCCTTTTCCTCTCCCATTGGCTGTTTTTTTTCCTGTATAGGACATAAAGTAATTTTTAACTTGCGCAGTCTTACTCGAAAAAACATTCTGTAATTGATAATTTGATATTCCCTTTTACGCGGGACGTGCATTTCCGTTGACTAACGGAATTTATTCCTTTTTATCTCAGAAGTAATTATTATTATTAATTTATGCATTTTTAATTATATGTTTGGTGCAGTTTTTATTTGTGTGCCCGAGGGTTTGCTTGCCCGAGCAGTAAATCAAGCTATTCTCTCCCCACCGAGGTGGGCCGAACTACGTTTATACTCCCAGCTCTCTTGTATTTAAAAGTACTGCCCCTGTTCGGGCCATGCCTGTATCATCTTATTGTACCCAATAAATTCCGTCTTCCACATGCTGGTGGGGCGGCTCTCTCCACGCTGGTCCTCTATCGACCTTACACCCTTCTTGGGTAGGCCGGGTTAATGTGGGTATTTTTGCACCACACCAGGGGGAGGATGTTTGGTTCCCTACGTACGATTTAACGTACAATAGACCCACATAAACGACGGATGTTCAGTGGAATCAGGTTTCGAACCTGGAACACTCCGCCCCCGAACCTGAGATCGTAACACTAGGCCACCACTACCATAGATATTAGGGAAGATCACGTTATGCGAAGAGCTGTCTTAGATCAGACATTTACAAAATTTATTTCTTTAAATATACTTCTCTTTTTTATTTTCTAAAATTTTAATCTTCGGGTGAGTTCCAAATCTCTTTAATTATTACAAAAAACTGTCTATAATGCTACTAGACATTATTGTACATATTTTTTTTTACTAGTTCAGTCTCGCTAACCTTTTGTAAAGTATTCCTTTTAATCAAATTAATATACGATAATACCTGATATTCGACATTGGAAATAAACTTAATTCAAACATAAATTTGAGACAAAAATAATAGAAAAAGTCCTCAAATATTTAATTTTGCTATACTCAATAAATAAATTTTGCTTAACCTTCTTATGTTTTCTTATAAAAATTTGAGAAAAGAATATGATGTTGGATCTAAATCTTGTGCAAATAGTAAAAGAAGCAATGATATAAACTGAAGGAAGAGCTTCGCGTTTTCAAAATTGCGCATTTTCCAAGATTTGCAAGAATTCTAACCAGATTAGTATTGCAATCTTGTGAAGATGACAAATGAAAATGTTCAGCTAGCAAATAAACTTCGGTAAACCTGGAGTTTACGGTGCCGGCCTGCTTCTCGCCAATTCTTCTTGGCGCAATTTCATGTGCCGTCGCCAAATACTGTTTCAGATGTGCAGTACGCTTTATATTGCTCTCTTGCGCATGCGTCACCTGAAAACGAGAGATTGAGGACGGAATGCCTGCGGCATTTCAAGTGTGTGCCGGGCAAATTTTTTAACTTAAAAAACATCAGCGGCTTCGCTTTCAGCATAGCAGGAAACTAGTAACTCCGCTTTTTCATTGAATGTTAGGAATCCACGCTTTTTTAAAAATTCAGAAAATGAGAATTTCCGCACGCAATGCTTGTGGCATTTCAAGCGTGTACCAGAATTTTTCTTTAACTTAAAGAAACATCAGCGGCTTCCCTTTCAGCGTAGAGGAATAATCGTAGATCCGCTTATTCATTGAGAAAAGAAACACACAGAATAACGTACAGGGTACTGAACCGATCATCCATCCGAAGAATTCCAAACGAAGTTTTATTCAAATTCGAATTTATCGACCAATTGCACCGAAGAGTTGAACAAAACAGTCCAATCGGAACGTGGCGCAATATAGCCTGATAAGCAGAACACCGATGAAAGGATAAATTTTTGCGCATGCGCGCTTGGCACTCGTTAAGAACATCTAGACGCAACCAAAACAAATGTTCTCTCATCGCCGTTCTTGGCGGCAAAGATTTAGCGATCCTAAGAGGAACAAAGTAAGCGGGCACCGTAAACTTCAGGTTAACCTAAAAACTTCTTCAGTTGAGTAGTTGAAAGAAGTTGAAGAGATTCCTGTTATCTATTCAACTTCTTCCCGATTGCAGTAATTTATCATTTCTATAACTAATGGTTACCATGCATATCATTCAAATAATCTGCCCATGAATGCGTTGCCTTATTCTCTCATTTAAGATTTATGTCTCCAAAGAAACCATCTTGCTGCTTTTTTGCTTTTTCGCACTCTAATTCGTTTCGGAGCAAATTTCTCCTCGTCTTTCGACGTTCCTTTAAATTAATCATATTACAACTGTGTGAGCATCGGAATGCAAGTCATTTGTTTCGTTCCCGCCTGTCCGGCTGATATTTCTGTCTGTCGGGGCGTTTAAATTACTCATAGCTGAAAGATATAGTGAAGATGAGTGCACCATCCCCACCCTCCTTCCCGTTCTCGCATGCACACATTTTGCTCTCATAAACACCGATAATTTGCAGTTCAACATCTTGTCAAGCAACCACTGATAAATTTCTTAACTTGCCATTTCATATATATTTGAGGAACAGAATGCAGGCATCGAAGAAAGGTACTGCAGATGAATAATGATAACGCTGTTGTAAATTGTTTCTTAAGGCATATTGCTACATTATTATTGTCTATACTATTCTCTATGCGTTTTACATTAAAGACATATTATATCTGGTTTGTATTATTTTCACTAAAAATCAAAAAATGCACATCGAAGGAGAAATTCTAAAAACTGTGTAAATTGATAAACATTATTTTAATAAAAATTTCTTTCTATTTATAGAAATTAAATTACTATTGAAAGGATGGAAGAATAATAAAGAATGCTTTCAGAGAAATTACTTTTAATTTGTTATATTACTCTTGCTTAAAATTGAGGGTACACTCTTTTAAATTTAAAGTGATTTTTATTTTTTTAAATTTTTATTTATTAGGTCAATAAGCAATGGAGAAAATATTTAGATTTTATTCTTTTTCTTTTACTCTGAAAAAATTTTCTAGTTCTAAATTTTATCTTTCCTAGCGACGCAAACGTCTTTTTCCGTTTCTCATATTCAGTTCAAAAGCAGGAATCTCGTATTTATATGTATATTTTCTTAAACAATCATGGAAAAAGCATTCTTAAGATTTAAGAGATATAATTAAATACAAAAAGATAGATTCATTTACTTTAAAAGCTGAGTTTCAAAACTTGACAGCCAAAAGCTCAAAATAACTGGGCGCTCGGACGGTTAAAAGAAATTATTTGGAAACATATAATGTTTGGTTTGTTCATTCATTGATCTTTATCTTGCTTTTAAACATTGAAAACGCACATGAAACAAAATAATATAAGAATATGCATATTTTACGAGTGTTTAAGGAACTGATTTTTCATCCTATGTTACTCCAGTAATTTTGATATTTCTTTGTATTGCATACAAATATCGCCCACAGTCTAAGACAGTAAGGATTCAGAAAAAATTCTGCACCTCCAAAGCCAATTTTAAATAATAAAGAATTTTTAGAAGTATATAACAGAAATTATTTGTCAGTGTCGTTTGTTATACGATATTAGAAATGACTAAATGGAGTCGGTCTCTTTTAGTCTTTTTAATAAATTTATATAATTTCTAATATACACTTTATGGTTGAAAAATTTCATCAATGTTGCACTAACCTAATAATCCTCACCCTTCTTTACACTTTTTAGTTATACCAGGATTCTACGCTCCCAACGGTAAATTCATTCACATAGTTATAGTCCGAGGCTGATAATTCAAGCACTATACATTACCCATTAGTTCATTTCATCGTAAATAACACAGCAAAAATTTAAAAACTAGCAGAGAACTGTTCATCTGTTCTCTACATTGTCATCTGAATAAAAAAATTGTGCATATGCTGACGTGAATAATCATGTCCTTTTCTCAGCTACGTAATGTTCAAAAATTTGGTAAGAACAAAAGTAAGTTTTCTTTCTTTTTTTCCTTCAAGAAAACAAACACCTCGTAGCGATTTTCTGTCTCTGAAGGTTCTTCTGAAGACAGAATTTGATGGAAATACTTGTTTTTCTTTGCACCAGTTTTATTTTCTCCGCCGGAAGAAGCTTTGGGTCTCTTTTTTCTACCACTCGCAAACGAACTCTTCCTCTTCTCGATAAAAAGAAATAGCTGGAGGCCAACACGAAACCATATGCCTGACGTACTGATGAAGAACTTGGGTTTTCAAAACCTAAACTGTTAGAATTTTTTAGCGGTAATGCAAGGAAAATAAAGAGAACGGAAAAAAGATATATTTTGCTTCAAAGAGTTAAGATTAAAAGTTTTATTTATGTAAGTTTTTATTATTGCTATTTGTTCGTATGAAATAATACTTTATTCATCCGTACGATCATTCAAAGAATTATTAAATTTGTTTTGATTAGTTTAAAATATAATGTCTACATAAAATGCATTTGATACATTAATACTATCGGGTACAATAATAGTTTAGAATATATATTAGGAAAATGATTGTTTCTTATTTTATATTTAAGAGCAAAGCACTCTTAAAAAATTCGACATTATTAAAAATTGATGTTGACACTCTTAAAAGCACATACATTTTAGATAGAGTTCCGAATGGAAAAAAAGAAAAATATTTGACGCCTAAAATGTTGAAGTTTTAATCTGACTGATGTGCTCTGCTAGTAGTTTTTCAGTCTGTAGAAGATGATGAAGCAAGTGTAAATAATAGTCCATGTCATATCATATTGTATTGCAATATTATATTAAAATAATGTTATGAATTTTAATATTATAATGATAGACAGGATGCAACTAGAATTTTCTTTGGGATATCTAACTTAAATTATCTACAAAATGTGTTTCAGTGCTATCTTTAGGATATAATATAATTATAGAGCATAGAATAATTTATTTCGTTGACAAAGAATATAGTTAATCTCACTAAATTTTAAATTAGATATTCTGGACATAATAGACTGTTCGAGAGCGGTTAAGCTAAACATTTCGGTAAATGTTAATTGGCAGATTACTGAACTGAGAAGTTTTACAATATGTCATAAAATCATCTGAGATCTTTCTAATATCATATTGCCAGCTGTTCCTAGATAAATAAATCGTTCCTGTTGCTTTGTAAAGAACAAAAACTACAAAAAGCTGTGATATCTAATATCATTTAACGCATGTTAACACAAATAAAAAATCCAGGAGAATACTTATATAAGAATAAAATTATCAGAAATAATAATTACGACGATTAATGATATTTTATTAATGAACTAAACTTTAGGATACCATTTTCAGATCAAGTCTCAAGCAAGGTCAGCAGAAAAGTTCTCTCAAGAAATTTAAAGCTTGGTAAATCCATTCTGGTGATGATCAAAAGGCTATTCCCAATTTTTCCGATTGATAGCATTATTATGTGGACGAGAGCATAATAACATAAATAAACCCAACTCCCGCACACACTTAACGGATGACTTAAAGTAACCAATTATACCTTTAACTAAATAGTTTTATCTGCTATTTAATTAAATGAAACCTTCCGTTTTGGAAATGCGTTGACATTTTGATTTATTTGAAGTGAACGATTTGAGGTGTTTACGGAATTTTCTCAATTTTTGTAGAATATTATCTTCCGTATATTAATACCGTCAATAAATAAATTAAACCTGGATGTTATATCTCAGGATATGATTTAAAAATACAATAATTAGATGCATTAATAACGTTCCTCAAAAATGTCAAAGTGGTTTAAACCTTTTATAGCTTTTATTCCATTTAGTTTAGTTCTTAGAATGGTTTTATCCTTTATAATAATTTACTTACTTGGTCTTGGTCGCATTGTTCTTTGTCACTTTTAGCATCAGCGTGATTATCTGAATCATGATTCTCCTAGGATTAAACTTAACAACCGGAATTAAAGTGTTTTCACACAACAATCTTTTATTTGAGCGTTTTAATGATATCCCTTTTATATACATATGATTATACATATTTCTTTTTGTTCAAATATTTAAATAACAAAATTTAAGAATAAATGCTGTTTTGAAATTTATCAGAGCGAAAACTGTAGATTAACTAATGGAAATGAATGGTTTTAATTCTAACGGATAAATGAAATCAGTATCTCAGAGTAACGCAGTTAGTTTCCAAATTGTTTCCTTTATGGCAGTAAAATTAGTTTTGAAAGTTTGTGAATTATTTGAAGAAGAAAAGTACAATTAATTCCAATTAATGAGCTCAGTCTTTTGTATCCCTTAGTTTTGAATTCTTTGCAGTTTTCTAGTTAGGAAGAATTGCATTTTCAAGAGATAAGTCAGATTGATGGAATTACATTTCTTTCTTGCTCATATATATTTATATTTATTTGCTTGTTTGAAATAAAGAAAAATTTGGGATTTTTTTATTCAATCTCAAATGGTAGAAATTCTTTATGAATGTTCCATTCCTATAATTAGTTAAATAACGCTTCTATATTATGGTTAATTCAAACAGTATTAAAGACTGAAAATCTATGATATCTTTTCTATCTGTATAGATACATTGATCTTTTTAAAGTAAATCCCACCTGAAATCCTGTCGTTGGAGACGGTTGCTTCTAAGGAACTAAGAGGAGTCTGTGCTTTCGAAATGGCTGAAGTTTTTTTTAACCACATGCAATTCTACCGTGTATCTGGCCCAGTATCTCAATTCTGTTGCACGTTAAATCTGCAGGATAGCGTCTAAGTCTCACATGATGGCGTGGAAGTTAGAAAAGTGGGTTACAATTTAAGTCCAACAACGCTTCCAAGTATGATATGTCTTCCTTCTAGACCTCACATAGCTTCAAAAACTTGGGACTTGAGAGGCTAGAAAGCGGCCCAGGGTCCTTCCCAGTACGCCCAGTTTGGATTGTAGACGTCACTTTTCCGTTGTTAACGGCCGGGAAAAAGTGACGTCTCTAACCGAGTACTCAAAATAATTCAACTTTCTAAGTCTTGCTTTATAACTGGACTGTGCTCTTATATTTCATGTTATGAAGGGAAAATTCTGAAAGAAAAAAACGCAACTCACGCAGCACTTACTCTTGAAAGTGATACATAAAAGCAACAATAGATTTTAATATCTGATATAAAAAATTCAAAGTCCATAAGAACAATATTGAATTTAATAATTCAAGAAAGTAACATTTTAAATTAATGGAATTTTAATTACGAGTTGTTTGAATATCCTTTACAAGGGAAATAGAAATTTTATTCATAATTACATACTTTTAAAATAGTCACCGTCTTAACCAGGGTGGACGCGCTGCAGAAAGAGTAGCTGCAAGAAGACGCATTACAGGGTGTGCATTACAACAATTCAGTTATTTAGCTATTTAATAAAATACTTAACATTTGCCTTTTATACCTCTCTGCTCCCAAATGATTCGTGCAAACAGATGCTCTTTGTGCAGGAACAGATTTTTAGATGAAAATTTAATAAATAATACTGTAATTACTGTTTTGTGACTCATACCTAGGGCCGTTGGAGATGGCAGTCCATGATCAGGTCGACAGGTAAACAAGGTGTTCTCCTCCAGGTAGTTGTTTATTTTATAGCATGTAACAAGTCATTTTGTTTTCTTAATATATTTGAAACCCTATATTTTGTGTTCTCTTTTGTGTTTAATTAAAAGTATTTAAACAATCAAGACCCCTTTCTTTTGATGGCTGCTGTTATCCTGAAGAACCAGGTTATAGCGTCCCCAAAGGCTACCGACCCATTCATATTGTTCAGCACATTGCGAATTCATGCAAAAGAATATTTCTTGCCTGCTTTTAAAATTTTTTATAGTAAAATAATCAATATTATTATCATTATACAACTTATGGATGAAAGAAGGTACTGGCACTAAATTGCTTGGAGTGATTAAAACCATATTTTTAGTAATCAAATAAAATTCCTGATGACTTTTACTTTACGGTCCAATAAATTTAGAACAAAATAGCTTTAAGTTTTCAAGAATAGTTTCTACTTTCTAGTTTTACTAGGTTTTTTCCTCAATGGTTTGTGAAAGGTGGATAATCAGACCTGTAACAGCCAGATACAGTTACATACGTACAGAATGAGAAAACTTTGTATCACTCTTAGAGATTTTCATTTACACTACTTCTCAGTTCAAGTCTTGTGTCCATTTTAAAATATAAAATATTATTCTCGAATCCCATTATCTTATTCCTAAAACTGATTGCTCAGTGAACAAAGAGCCTGACATGAGAACGCTGGTTGAAAGTGTTCATTTTATGTAACTCAATTTCGATAAAAAAATGAAAGGAATATTCTTGAAACACTTTCCGTCTGTTGAGTGTAAAGATAGATAGCATGTTGACTCATTTCAACACTAAACAAAGTGGGCATTTCACACATTTTACATGGCGTGATACTTGCCTACATGCAGTATTACTGGAGTTAATATCAGGTTACTATTAATTAGAAAGTTATTCAACCCAAAAAATCTGAAAAACTTGGATGTTTCCCCATACCCTTAATTGCCGTTGGAAAAAAATACACAAAATTTCCTCTATGGATTTCTTTTTTGCAAATGTAGTTTTATATTTAATTTCTGGATAGAATTTGTCATTTGTCAGGTTGAACTTTAAAATTTCCATGAATGTTTCTCGAATATGTTGATTTTTTTGCATATCTCGAAACAACATTTTCATTGTATAGACATCTGGAAGAGAGATTTCTCAGTTTTTCCCAAAATATGATCTTGGCTGTCGTTTCAAATCTATTTTTTAAAACCCATTCAGATCGATTACAGGTTCGATGAGTGGCGTCTATGCATATGATTCCTCCACAAATAAGTCTCAGAAGCAATCCTGCCAATACCATTGCAATATTTAAAACCAACTGTCACAGGATTGTGAAGAAAGTTTAAAATATCTGGATTTATATTTTTTACGAAGCAAGTGAGAACGCACATGAGCTAAGGTTGGTGCTTTTAAGTAGTATCATGGGTTCAAGCCTAAGCAATCAATTCCCAGAAATATATGCTCTTTGTCAAGCATAATGGGATGATAAAGCGATCGGAAGTATAATTTTCTAATATTGACATAAACCTGCTGTTAATAAGGTTGGATACTTTTGAAAAGGTTCTATACCCACAACTGCTGCATCCATTAGGACTTATTAGAAAGTTTACTAAAATTCTGTGAGCAAGAGATGAAAAAAATGCTAAAACATTTCTTTCCAAATTCTGAAATTATTTATGACTGTGAATTAAGCCTGGGGAATTTTGGCAGATTAGAAAACATACGAAAAATTTTGCTGATGTTTCATTTAGAGACGCCGTGAATAAGACTGAAAAGAGAAACTTAATGAATTATTCAGGATGCAGTGAACAAGGCATTGGGAAATTCTAAACACATTTGGTATGAAAGAAACAACTCTAGACTGAATTTCAAAAATTAATAAAATAGTTCCTGGTGATATTAAGCTAAAGGCTGCCCCATGAAAAGGGTTCTTTATGCTTCTCAATATAAAGTATGAAAAGGTAGGGCTAATTTAGGAGAAAATTCCACAAGACAAACAGACATAGACAGGCGTTTATCTGAAGACTCAAGAACGTTACAATGAGTAAGAGCTATGCTACTGGATATGCTTGGGTATGGTTGGAGATGTACAGACTTGGAATCGTTCTTGAGACAAGAATGAAATAGCAGAAAAATCATCCCACAGGCAATAACAGCTGTGACTGCTGGTCAACTTCTTTTAATTCTGGGCTTAGGTTTAATTTGTAGTTCCTTAACAAATGAGTAAAACTGCCTTTTTTGTTCTCATCCTGGGTTATTTTACTAAAATCAGAGCCAGAGTTTTCTAATAAAATTGCAGGTAGAAAGTGAGATAATTTTCTATTTGGTAAACTTAACATTAACAACATAGTGAAAACACATAGGGCTGAAAAAAAATATTTCTAGGAACTTAATTAATCTTTTTTTTCAGTCTAGGCCTCTGTTTCTGGAGATTTTTTAAATATTGAATTAGCAAAAAATTTAATCAAGAATAACTTTAGAATAAAGCCTTACTTGAGGAAAGGTTTCAACATTTTAATGCTTATCAAGGAGACAGGCAGGGGAACACCAGAGTATATCCTTTACACTAGATCTTAGCGATCACTCATAGTGATAGTCTGTCATTTTATAAAGCTTAGCGATCCTAAAATGCATTATTATATACTGAACACATAAATCTCACATGCAGCTTGAAGACAGAACTTAATTCTTGGCATCTATTTAATCGAGTTGCTTTTGTGCCCTCCCCCCCCAAATGAACTCTCAAGAGCTGAGAGGCGACGTATCACGAATTCATAGATAACTATTATTATTCTTCACAAAATTTACATTGTAATTTTAAATCTCCCCTAATTACATTTACATTATAATGAGGCAATATATCATTTAGAAAGCTGAAGGCTGCTAGAAAATTCAACTCGTAAACGTTTGAATCCACACCAACGTAAAACACCCCAACCTCAAGCTGCTAAAGACGCAAAGAATAAGAAAGGGATTCAATAAACGTTATGCTTAAAGTCCAACTAGGATTGAGATGATAGACTATCTTACAGTTCCAATTGGGATGACACCTTGGATGTTTTAGAAAGGTTCCCGGAAGGATTACTTCCAGACAGTGGGATCTTGTCTTGTCTCCCCAAAACTACCGTTCTCACCCAATTACATACCACTACATTATCTTTGTTACATGTCATCTAAATGGCTGTGATGGAATCCTTCTTAATAACAAAACTGGTTTTTTGCGACTATGTGGGTGGTACCGCAGATCTCGGTGATGAATATTTGCCAACTGTTCTGGAAAAAGAGTTCTGGTCTAGTTAGTATTCAGCAATCTTGCAGCAGCTTCTCTTTGTAGGTGAGGCAAGACGAATTATTTAGACGTGATAGTATCCCTTCCTCAGAAACTGAGCAGGTATTTAGGGGCACTAATTCACACACGTAAATACTGGCTCAATTAAGTGGATGAGGTTAATTCTTACTTCCTCAAGTTTCAGTTCCCAGGAATTTAATACCTGATGCTAAATCCATTCTTTAGGATGACTTCACTAAAATGAACAAGTCTCTTCAAACCATCCCACCCCACGCCCCCCAATTGGGTATTTGTTTCAAATGTCTCGTTTTCCACAAGAAAATAATGCTACCCCATAACAACAGAAACCCAATCTCAAAACATTAAATTTTTTTCTTTCTCTGAAAGGTTGGCATCTGGAAAACCCGGTTTTACAAAATTTAACATACAGCAAATGGTAGCTTTCTAGTAAGGATGAGGCAGATATGTGGTGACAGTATTTTCACATGTGTAACACAGCATGGATGAAAGAAACCATTTCCAGCATTTCTTTGGTTTTGGTCTTCTCGACATAATAAGTAATAATAACCAGTCTCTACGAATGTGAATATTTCATTAGTCCGGTCTGGTGGTAAATAAGCTATATCTTGAGCCGAGGTTGAGTCCTATTATACTTTACTGAATCACATTACGAATTAGACTTTGCTACATCCCTTCCTTTATACAGAAAAAAATCTTTCTCTCATAACTTTGGATAGTCTCGAAAGGTCAGCATCCTTTGCTCTTTCGTATTTCATATGATCCAATTCAGTGAAATTGTCTCGACTGGGCAGTAAACGCATGTTTTGGTTGCTCAAGTTCAGGTGCTGATTCTAAATATTACATAGCTTAAGCATTTTAATCAGAATAACTAAAAATCTTACCTAGAACATATTACTGAACACTTTTCATTTTACCTCCCAGCCAATGGTTAAAATTGCATCTCACATCATTTTTCAATTTTATCAGTATTTTTAAATATTTATAATCTTCTTCTTCCACCGAGTTTTCTTTCATCTCATGTATTGGCATCTCTAACAACTTTGAAATTTAATAGTGGTGCAGCAGTTTATTAAAAATCTATTTTTCTTAATTACTACCAGTAATTCGACAAATATTAATTGTCTTAACTTTTTTGATGTCTTTTCATTTTAATGTTTCTATTACTTTTATTAATTTATCAATCGAACCAAATATGGGATATTTAAACCTTCATGTTGTTTCATAGGAGTAATTTTGCGTGTAGGCTTTTGCGTCTGACTATGACATTTTCCTTTAGTAGTGGTGTCGGTAACGGTACAGGAAGTGTTTTTTCACCTGCAGATCTTAATATGGAGACATTGGGCCTTCAAGGTGCTTGCCTGCTTTTTTATACTATGTTTCCCATAAAATAGCAAACGGTGATAATAAGGCCTTTTTCCATATTCTTAAGTAAAGATATCATTGAATATCGAGCCTGTTAATTGAACGAGTTTTGGACTGCAACGGTTTGTGTTGTGCATTTGGAATAATGGCTGTCAGATTACGTTTGAGCTCTCTTCGTAATAATTGCTGAACAATGGTGTAGTTTGGTCATTTCTTCATCCTTAGATGAATGAACTTTATAACCTGGCTGAATTTATCCTGCGTCAGTTGGATGAATCTATTCAAAACTATACCATGCAGCCATACAAATATGTGAACAGTCTGTTTCCGTTTTTCTTTGATAATGATATGATTTAGTGAAGGAAATTTGTGGACTTCAAGAGATTTCAGCTGAATCACCTATAAATAAATGTAAAAAAAAAGTTTATCAAGTATTGGATACTCTGAATGAATGGCGATGCTTCAGTGTTTGGATTCTCTCCGTTAGTTACTTATAAAAAAATAATTTTTGAAAGAAAAGATATTTTGGGTTACAGTTGCTATTACCCAAGTTTGAATGCAGAATAATTGTCATGTATCTTTAATAAAGTTTTCACGAACAAAATTATTGCTGTGCATTTGTCTTCACTATCTCAATTTTTTTTTTGCCATAAAAAAATAATGGCTGCTCAGTTTAAGTATTTTTGTTTTTTGTGTCTACCAAACTCATATCAGGCCTGCATTTTGTTTTTTGTTATGATGTTCTTGCTACATTATCGTTTATTGTTTTACTGTTAAATTTGGTATTATATTACACTCTTAGAGGTATGACCAGCGATTCAAAAGCTATAACGTGGCGGTAATATAGACTTTAAACTTTTTTATTGTATGCTTATTTAAACTTTGTGTAATGACCATAATTTTAAACTTTAATTTTATTCATGAAATATTTAAATTTACAGCAGTTCTAAACTAATTTTCTCATTATTTTAACAGCAATGTTTCTGCTATGTTTTGAGTTTTATTAGCTGGGGTCAGTTCATCATATTTTGAGTACCTGTTGATCACCTAGGGTAAGGTACTTGCTCAAATTAAAGGTGCCATCAAGAGTTGTACTTCATTTGATGATAGTTTTATATTCAGCACTTAGTATGATTTAATGGTGATCCTGTCTATGTATATATATATGCTCCTATATCTATGTATATATATATAAATTTATTCATTGAACTTTTTTCAATCCAGCATTAACGTTTTTTAATTAGCATCCCAGCAACCTATAGTAGAAGAAGGAACATTACACAGATCCAGCCATCGCTCATGAATTTATCAAGTATGTAGCTCATTTAGTCTTAAAGAATACCAGTATAATATATATATATGTTTTGCCTTTTCATTATACACGGCAAGTCTCAATAACTGCGCCTGCATTGTTCTTAATCAATTTATGACAGTTGCGGCAACCTCAGTACCTGGCTTTTTCTAGGGTCAAATGTTTTCCCTCATTAAATGATATTTTACCCTTTTCGGAAGTATGATTCGGAGTATTTTAAATAAATGGTGGCACAAAGTTCATAATTAAGCTTGAAAAATATTTTATTCTGCGTTTCAGTGTTTACCCTTTCTAATAAATCACTTTCCTATTTGTCAACTCAACCTTGCAGTCTGGATATCTCTGTTTCTAACCGCAATGTTTTGCTTTTTTCATCTCTGAGGCTTACTGGTCAACCACTTGTGCTTTTCTGTCTGAAGTATCAGTTTGGTGAGTGTGTGCATGCCCCTTGTGTTATTAATAAAGGGATTTTTCAGCGGGGCATTTGTAAGTGCGCTTCCTGGCTAAAGATTTCGTAATTCTGATTGGATTTTAAATTGAAAAGATTGACTGGTACTTATAATTACAAAATTATCTGTTGACTTGGGATAAATAAGTTCCACTTGGCTCGGTATAAGCAGATAAATTCCCGCTGCATAATTAATAGTTGACCGAATATAAATCGAGGTAATATATCTCAATTCAAAGCGACCTGCAGTTAATGGACGCGTGAGGAATACGTATTATTCTACTTCCTACGCTGGACAATAGCAATTAAGTAATGGTAGCGTTTCAAAGATTTCTCGAGGCAAAGTATGCATTTCTGGAGATGGGATTAAATTGCATTTCATTACTAATCTTAATTCCATTTTGTAGTCAGCTGTAATAGGCTAGAAAAGAATGGCACAAATGATCGGACATCCTTAATGTCAGATGATGCTTGAAACAAAATTATTCATAAAAAAAAATTTCTTAACACATTCAAAAATATAGAATGCAATTTTAAGAATATAAACATAAAATTAATTGAATTTTTTGAAATCGTTCATCTCTTGCAGATAATTTATTTTGTGGCAACTGGATAAACCTCCCAAAACGCTGTCTGTGTCGAGTTTCAGGTGGAAAGTGAAATTTTAAATCGCTCTTGTAGAATGAAAAATAAATCATTTAGCCAAATGTAGAAAACTTCAAGATTAAAATTCAATATTTAACAGAGTCTTTCTCTCCTGCACAGTAAGCCTTTTTTCTGGTATAGTGGTTTCTAAAACACTTGTGAAAATACTTTGAATACCTGCTAGAGACTCTGAATTAAATATTTCAGCTATATCTTAAGAAGTTGCATTGTTTATTAAACAGTAATTTTGTTTAATTTAAAGCTTTCTGGTGATTCTAAATGGATTGAAAAATTGTCATAATTATTTTCAAAAGATAATCAAAATGTAACAGAAATTAATTAAATGTAATTAAATTTTGACTAGATAATTTTATGGTAATATCTTTAACTTAAATTTTGTTAATAATTATATTCTTAAATATGCGAATGCTAAATCGTTCAAGCGTCTCTTCACGAATAATTTCACTTTGGCAGCAGATTAACTTTGGCAGAAACTTGTCTGATGGGTTTCGGGTGGGAAGAGTGAATTTTAAATCTCTTGTAAAGAATTTCCAAATCAAATCATTTGTGACAAATGTGAAAGAAAATAGTTAAAATTCATTTTGTTAAGAAGAGAAGGAAGATATTTCTCTATCTTTCACACACAGTAGCCTTTAATTGGTTTCAACTACTTGTTAAATGTTTTTGGATAAAATTGAAAACCTAGTGCCCTTGCTGAATACAAATTCCTCGCTTTTACAACAGGGGTTTCCGATTTACCTGAGACCCTGTTCTATTATTTGTGGAATTCTTTGTATTAAATCTCCCGTCGAGGTCAAACTTTTTCCTCAGTGTGGTGTAGTTTGTGGTGGAGAGGATGCCTACTGAGTAATGGTCACAGTGTCTAGACACGGATGCAAGTTCGTACTGCTAGTGTACCTATTTCTGTGTATTTAAGAAAACAGACATAATATAAAATAAATTGAACAAATAAATTGAAAATGATCGTTACCCAAGCAAACGTTTACACTAAACTTGCAAGTAATTTGGAACTTATATTAAATGATACTTTGAACATACTTGAGGCATAAGTAATAATCATATTTGCAGAGAAAAATATGCAATTTAATAATATGGCTGTGCATTTCAAGGCTATTTCATATACGGGTTGGTTATTATTTTGGACAGCCCCTTGTTTTATAATTATTGTTCTGGTTTATAATATTTTATAAAGCCTCATAAATTATTTTGATGAATTTACTCCCTATTATATCGGAAGAGGGTAGAAAATGTATCTATTAACACATACTGTAATGTTTTGAATACTACCAATTCATTTGGAAGAAATTTTCATTCAATTCAACCAATATGTTCAATTATTCAAAAGCATATGCTTAAAATCAGTATCATTATGGGTTTTGTTTAGGTACATTTGTAATAACATCCTTTTCAACCTTTACCAGTATACCTATATAAATGGTAAGTATTTTCGCTACTAAGTTTTCTAGTAATAATGACAAACTCTCAACTATATTGGATTTTTAAGTTTTTGTTATATTCTCAATTAATTATTCCTTTTTGTGACAATTAAACTGGGTATTAGTGAGACTTAACGTTTATGCAATTTTTTTTAAAGTTTTCGATATTTAATCCCAGTTTTTTCAAAATCTTTTCTCACTTGCAGAGATATATTATATGTTTTACACAGGTTCGGCATCCCCCCACCTGTTTAGGGAGATTTGCTGTTTTTGTGTGTCAAGTTCTGTTCAACGCCTTACACTGTGAAAAGGTGGTGCGTAAGCGGGGTCAGGTCATATATGCTGAGACAGGATGGCTGAGCAATGATATGATCTAGAAAGGTGACTCACTACGTTCTCTTATCAAACTTTGAAACTTTGGATTAAGGTAATTCGGTGCCTATCAGGGAACTGCTTTTATACTGATGTATGAGGATCACAAATTAAAATATCTATAATGTCAGAAATTTTTTATACTAGCTGTTCACAGGTTTATATTGTGCGTACTAGTCGTCTGGCGACCAGCATTCATGGAATATGGTTACCAATTAGATGTCCGCATCATTTTATAATCATAGTTCTCTTAACAACGAATTTTATACTTCAGATTGTGCTAGATATTTAACTATGAGGTTCTTTTGTGGCGCATCAGTTCTCATTGTTTGAAGCAATATATGTCCTAATGAGTTAAATAACTGATCATGTCTGCTTGTATCTAATTGCAGTTTGGGCAATATCTTCACTCTCTTATTCCTTTTGAAAAAATATGCATTTTGATTTCAACATTAAAATTCTAACACATTTAATGGCCAGCGGTATCGTTGCTAGTTAAAACATAACTTTGAAAGAGATAAACTTATGAGTCATAATCATTCAGCTCCTGAATATATTTTCTTCGTATACTAATATATCAGAGCTTGGTTTAAAGATTTCTAAAATTTTATTAAATAAAACGGAAATAAAAGGTACGATATTAACTCAACTTTGTAATTGAAAGAAGAGATCACCGCGAATTAAATATTTTAAAATTTTAAACAATGGCTTCAACAATTAGCGTTGCAGCAATGAAAATATTGATGTATATTATGCCAAAGATAGGATTTAAAAGGCAATTAAAATCAAGGAAAAAAATGTGCTACAACTTAAGGTGATATTATTAAGGTTTTTTTGCACTTTCAGATGTGGCTAAGGAAATGGTTTGTGCTTTAATCTTTGAAGCAGTTTCATTCAAGAAAAACGCCAAGAGGCCTTTTGGTTGATTTTAATGGATTAAAATTCTAATTAAAAATTCAAAAACTGTCTTGCTACAGGGTTTATTCCACCACACTCAAGAATGTTCCCGTACCCAAATTCACAGTACAGCGTTCTGTTTCTTGTGGATAACACACGGAACACTACAAACACGTATCTTTATTAATGGTAGATTTAAATTGAGTACGTATGAATATAATTTATAAACCCCATCTACTCATACAATATATACAGTATTATCATATTTAAATATAAATCACACTACACGTTGCAAACTGTTATTTTTACCTTTCAGCTCTTTTTTAGTCTGTGTTCAAGACTATACTCTGTAAGAACTACCTATGGTATTAGGTATCAGCGATGTACTTCTAGCTACTTTATGATGATTTTATGTAACTTCTATTGCATGCTCCGTGTTTGTAGAATTTATACTGATTGTTTATACATAATTGTTCTAGGCTTGTCTGATCATTTACTATGGCAATACAAAATCAATATTAACAAATCAAGTTGCAAATCCTAAGCATAATTTTACACGCTAAAGATTAGCAATCAAATAATTTTGTTTTGCGTTCAAAATTAAAATAAAATCATTTATTAAATCTCTAGGCGCCTTGGAGTTGTAATTGTCTCTGTGGTGCAATCCCAATACACTAGTAGATAAGACGGCTCTATTATTTTTTGTCTACTCAAACTGCAGCCATTTTAATCGAATTCTAGTTCCATTGCTTTGTTAACGTGTCGCACATGTATGTAATCCCTCACCTATTACAGCTGAAGCAATTTGGATGAGGAGGAGAGCATTATGGAATTTATTTTGAAAACTTGGGTGAAAATAGTTAAGCAATATATTAGAGACAAATATCAGAGAATTCGAAGCTATGTCATTGCTCAACTCGATGTACTTAGTATATAAAGCATGGTAGGTGAGGACTGTGATGGGTTCTGTCTGAAATTTCAGCATTGTGAGGAACTGTTTCTGGGTGATTCCTGATTGTGCTTTTGAAGACATCCAACTCAAACTTTCATTTCATTCCCAGTAAAATAAGTACTTTTTTTAACGTTAAAGAAGCGTGCGAAAGTATGAGATATGCAATCTCGTCAAAATTTGGAAATATGGATAAAATAAATTTCGTGTTTTAGCGACAACTCTAAATCATTTTTTCAAACCATTTTAAAAATATATCTGTCTGTTATTCATTAGTAGTAAAATCAACCATACCAAGGGCAAAAAGATCGATGGATTAAATTAATTTTTCTTTGCATCAAATGGTAGATGTGTGCCAAATTTTAAGAAGAAATAGTATTTAGATGAAAAGACCATCTTTTTTACATTAGTTGAAAACATTTATTTCAAAACATCTGCTTCAAAAAGAATTAATAAACACAGCTGATATGGATAAAATTTGACAGAGCGTGTGCTTACTCCTTGTGAAGATTCATGATATAAACATGTAGCTGATACCATGAGGGTAAATATCACATATTCTGTCCATCCGTGGCGTAGCAAAAGAAAACGATAGTTCAAAACTCCACGGGTCGATGAAATGAATTCCATGTTGTCTTAATTCCAAATTATGCATCTGTATCAAGATTTTATGCTCACAATATATGAAATATAGACGATTTCCTTCTTTTACAGTAATATGAAAAACGCAAAATACACTGTTTCTTAATCAGTTCATTTCCAAAATTCATATATCCCTACATTTTGAAGCACCACGAGGGCTATTTTGGGACGGACCTCGTCATTTTGAACCGTGGTCAGAACAAGGATGACACCAGAGCTGGCGCCCCTCCCCAAATTTCCCGAACCATATACTTAGCGGGAGGACGCCTTATTTCCCAGGCATGATCTAACTTTGCTTCAGTCTACGTGATCTGAGTACAATCAGTTCAGACAGCTAGGTTATCAGCCTGAAGCCTGGTACTCTTTTATAAGCTCCCATTTGGAATTTCTGTACCCAGAAACATGAGCATTAGGAGAATTCGACAGAGCAGGCCTTTCTTAAAGAAGAATGCACGGGGAGATATTAAAATTGAAGTTAAATACATCATAAATTAATTAACAATTTGCTCAGTCTATTGGGTCGTTACCCAGTGATTTTCCCGTGAGCCTCTATTCTGCAGAGCAGGTGCTAGAAAAATCTAACTTGGTTTGATTTCCCCATTAAATAAGAATGAAACGTTTTCAAAATGGGTGTGTAAAGTTGGCATTAGTCAATTTTCATGATGATGGAAGAATGCAGAGATGTCGTTATTAGAAGAAACTGATCCTTTTATCTTTAAAATCATTTAGATAAGAGAAATAAAATAATTTCATAAGAGCCTTCCCTAGTGATGTGAGCAATTTTATGCATTTTAAGAAAAAATGGCACTGTCAATGTATCAGAAAATATTGCCGTTGTTTGCTAATGGGTAAAAAAAACATTTGAACTTTCTTAAAAAATTGTTTGTAAATACAAAGAACTAGAAAATTGTCATATATCATACTGTTTTAAAAAACTACTAACGAAAAAAATTTCATAACTAATATTTGATGTTTTTTACTGCATCTGGTATATTTTGCAAGCAGACTTTTGCAAGTAATTGGAATAATGAATTTTTGAAAATCTTCTGTAAAGAAGAAGAAGTCTCGATTTAAAATTTGTTATCTATTAACCACAGATGAATATGATTCTGTATACTATAAACTTTATTGCAAGAAAAATATCGTTCGTTTTTCACTCATAATATGTTGAAAGAAAATCTATGTAAAAAAGTCGAAACCTTCTTATGGATGAATGAAACTTATTGGACTCTTACGGACTGGTGTTATAATGCCCTTGTTTGTGTGTGTTTTTGTGCTTGGAATAAAAAAAGTGAAAAATAGAAGACAAAGTCTTAGATCCCACTTTTATAAATCAGTCACATGATCTGAGTTGTGCCACAGAAGCAACTTCATCTAGCAGAAATATAAAATCGCAGACATCTAAAAGGATACATGGGGCTAGCAGTTGGTTCTTTCATATCAAGGGCCTCGGAGTAACAAACAGTGAAACAAAAGATCTACCCTGGCCCACCCATTCATCAAATGTATTCATCAAGCTTACAGGCGACTCATATCAAAAAAATTTTAATGAAACAAGCCAAAGAATAACTTATAGTAAAAAAAAAAATGTGCAATGAACAGCAACAACAAGTAAATAAATATAAATATATTCATATATTTAAAAAACAAAAAGTAAAAACTTACATTAATAATAATATTAAATATAAAATGATATCTCAAGAAAAATATTCTTTTAGTATCCAGGTGTTGGAAT
>BGPR01018982.1:0-30004 GCA_013235015.1 Araneus ventricosus | reverse complement strand
CTTATATAAAAGCTGATCTTTATTGCATTATATATATATATATGACATATATATATATATATATATATAATTTTTAATTTACATTATATTTTATATTTAATTATATTTATTTAAATCTATAATATTTAAATAATTATGATTCAATTTTATTATTATATATTTAATTTTTCCGCATCTTTAAAATAAATGCCTTTAACCCTCAAGTCACGACACAGTTTCTGTTTTGAAAATTACTCAATTTATTTCAAAAATGAGTATTACACATGTAGCTGATCATAAATATAAAGGAAAAAAATTAGCATTTTTTTTTATGTTCAAGAATATTTGGTTTCAAAATGCATAAACCAATGAAAGAATGCGGACTCTATTTTCCTCCAAATAAGTTTAGCAACAAATGCAATTTAAATTATGTATTTAATTTATAATTATACGGAGTATTTAGGATATTCAACCTTCATAAGATTCAATATTCTGAATTCATTTTTTTTTTTATCGAATGTTCTGGCAGACCTCATCGTTGTTTTCTTTGGGATCAGAAACGAATCTTGGTTCTTGCAGATTGAGGTATCTTTGTGATTACTTAACGTGACATCTGCATGTTTTATATAAGGTTCGTGTATAGTATGTCTACTGTGTTAGTGAAGAAAAAATGAAGCTACGTTTTCCCATACTAGAAAAAAAATGCTCATTGTGTGGTTACATCTGCGAGAACCAATCAACGTGACACCTTAATTCTTATCTGCTTTAAAATAAATTTAAATTATGATTAAAAGTTATTTCGATTTTAAATTCCATAAGTTAAATATTTCGTATGTGTTTGGCCATAAGGAAAAGGGAGAAATGCACCTGCCCATTAGTAGGGCATCTGTTGAAGAGACCAGAACGCTGATAAAACTTCTTTGGATGATTTAGGTTTAGTAATTTATTGCTAGTAATGTTTCAGTGATTGTAATTAAACAGGTATCATTAAAAAGATATTTTGAATTATAAGTAATTCAAAAATCATTTTATCAGATAGTATTTTTTAGAAACCTTTTTCTTAAGGTAGAGTTCCTTGTTTGTCGATTTTATAACGAAAAAATTAAACTACAAAAGAAGAAAGAAAAGCTATCTTATTGCTCATCTCTCATAAGAACCGCATACCCTTGCCTCGCACACAAGGGATACCCGTCTTCCATCTCGGGGCTTCGAAGACGCAACAAAAATCTTAATGAGTATTGTGGCCTGATTTTGCACCCTGAAGAGCTTTGAGCCAGTTCCAATAGCCGAGTGGTTGATGATGGCACAATATTCTGGAGAGAAATCATCTGTAAATGATCGGAAAAAAGCATAAGTGATAATTTAAAACCTTTTTACGATATTTTTTCTGGATTTGACCATAATTAGCTGTGAACGACTGAATAGCTTTAATTAAAATATCCTTGATATCAAGAAGGAAAATCTCAAAACCAAAATGATCTGAAAATGACACAAAATTCTATAGCACCTAAAATTCAAAGAAGATTCTAATTTTTTTTATTTACAGCAGCATATCAAAGTTAACGTAGAATTTGTTTTAAACTGTATATACTGATAAAATAATTAAAATTTGAGATTGATTATAATGTGTACTTTAGTATAACATATACTAAATAATATATTATAGTTAAATGAAAGAAATTGCTAAAGATGTGACTATATAGTGCTATTTGCTCCTCAGTGAAATCGCTTTACTTTTAATCACTTTGCATACTCTTTGGTAATTTTTCTATACACAATGCTGATTACTGAGTCCTATACTGATAAAAATTAAATAAATTTCAGATTGGGCTCGTCTGTAGCCATAAATCACCTAAAATCATATCAGTACCGCTAATATGTATTGTCTTAAGTCTAGAATTTTGTCAAAATGGTTCGACATGTATCACTACTAGCAATGTGTGAACCCAAAATTCTCAAAATTGCTCTAATATTTTATAAAATCAAAACCCAAAATATCATTAAATTTCATTAACTTCTTTTGCATACACACAGTGAAGATAAATGGCCATAAGTTCAGTCAGATATGCTCTTAGACTCTTTCATAATGTATAAAGTTAATTATACTGGTGTTAATAGTTTCTCAACTGTTAAAATATTCCGATTTTAACGTCTAATTTTTTTTGAGCCGATATTTTGTCCCGTGTATGTATATTCGCAACCCTATACGATAACCTTGAATACAGGGGAGTTAACTTTAGAACGTGAAGAGTCCCTCCTCCTTCTGTTCGTGTAATTGCAGGTTCTTATTTCCATAGGTCGAGGTTAAGCTAACAGTTCCTGCTGTATTGGAAAGTTTATTGCATTTTTTTTTTTCCTGCTGCTAGAGAAGGAATTCCTTCTTTACAAGGCTGCTCATGCGATCAACTCAGATTTCTTTGTGTGCTCTTATTG
This sequence comes from Araneus ventricosus, assembly GCA_013235015.1. NCBI lineage: Eukaryota > Metazoa > Arthropoda > Arachnida > Araneae > Araneidae > Araneus > Araneus ventricosus. The sequence goes on along the minus strand of BGPR01018982.1, from coordinate 27,592 downwards.
ATATACGTTGTAATCTACCCATCTCATGCCAGCTGTCTAATGTTTAGATAATTATCTTAATAATAAATTTATTAATTTAAACAAGATGTAAAGACTATTGTAAATATAATGTATGAAGATTATTTTTCGAGGTTATTCTAGCATTTGTGAGATACTTATATAAATTATTTTCTTATTGAAACCTAATAACTCAACTTTTTCCAGAAAGTTGCGATACAACTGAAAGACAAAACGAGCTATTTATTGAAAGTGTCAACGCATAAGCTTCGCCCTTGTAAAAACTAAAACAAAAAAAAAAGTAAATATTACTGAAATAAGAATTGTGTTTACAAATAAAACAGTCGATGGCAAAACACAAAAAAATTCTTCTCCATGCAAATAAAATGATAGAACTTAAGAACGAGTTACAACTATACTAAAATTATCAAATACAATTTTTAAATTCTCCATATTTTAAATACAGTAAACACTTCTAGAATCTTTTTTTCATTTGTTAAATAAAAAAAATATTTAAATTTCATTTTTAATAGGGTCATTTCGTGCATGTATAAAAATTAAACATAACATCAATTATGAAATATTTAATGTTCACTTATTTTTTGTGGACTCGAATGAATACGACAAAACTGAAGGAGGTAAATAGATATACTCTCTATGTTATATATTTATAAGAAAAGTGTAACCAGTGAATTTTTATGAAAAGCATCAGTCAAATAAACTTATATTAATTCACATTTAATTGTTGATATCATTTTCAGAATTTATCTAATTTCTAGCGCAATACTTTTAGAATCTCAAAATTTGATTACGAATTTAAAATGTTGGAGTCAAAAGAATAGAAAATATTATTTAAACTTTTTGGTTATATAAACTTGGCATCACGAAATTTGCTCAAAATATTTTTGAGTTATCACCATAAATAATCAAATTACAAGGTAAACGATTATCAGTGTAATAATACCGAAGTTTCTAATTTACTCTGTGTTATATGTTCGTTTATAAGCAATGACGTCAGTTTTTTAAGCTACACGAGGGGGTTTTGGAACGGATTTCGTAATGGTACTACGTTCCATTTTAAATGCTACCCACTCTCCAAACTCTACTCCACACTAAGTTGAGGATATTATTTTCATTATAACTTAAGCATGACTTAGCAAATAATTGAAATTTCAAGATAAAGGAACGTCAATGCTGATTTCCAATTTACTCTTTTGTTTACTCTCTCTACAGCGTTATTTTATATTAGATTATCATCAAAGTTTTAAGGCTATACGAAGGCAATTTTGGAACATACCTCGTAATTTTTGAATGTTACAGCGAGAACAAAGGTGTCACGCATCAACTCACTCCTGCCTTGAAGCCAGTCATTAAGCGCTTGAAACGGCCATGCTCCAATGAGTGGTGAAACTTGCTGACTTTTATATAAATACGCAGTCTAAGGGAGGGTTCACGGAGGTTAAGGCTTGGTAGGAGAACTCGAACACTTGAGTCTCGTTTCTGTGAGACTTCGATTTCATTCTGCTAAAGTCTTACCTTCAGGACCTGATCCGTTTATACCGCATACACAACTTAACACTCTAATATTAATTCAATAATTGACGAACTGCATGCTGTTTTTCTCAATTTGATTCTCGATCTCTAGAAATATAAATCGTTGCAAGAATTTTTCGTTTGGTGAATCATTTAGTTTTTTCAAAAAAAAAAAAAAATCGATAAAATCATCGTCCTTCCCAAAATGGGTTCGAGTGGTGAATTTTGTTTTCAGGTAATTTCTTGTTTTAACTCCTTTTTTACCATTTAAAGGTACTACAATATTTTATTATTCTCTTTGACAACCATTTTAAAAGTTAATTTGTGTGATTTTTTTTTGTCTTTTACTTCCGTAATACGAAGTATACAAAGAGAAAGTATTGTAATCCCAAAAAATTCGAACTCGAGATTTGACGTATCTCCATGTTTTAGACCTTCCTGAGTCCGAAAAACACAATTTGAGAATTATGTCTGTCTGGTCTTAAACACGATACTCAAAAATTATTAGAGCTACGGGGATGCAATTTGGTATGTGGTCTTAAACATAATGTAAGTTTATCTCAAATTTTGGACAAACTCCGTCTACGGAAGTCTGTTTTCCGTCGTCCGCGGTCATGTGAATAATAAATCTCAAAAACTTGAATAGCTAGATAATAAAATTTGGTACACTGTTTTATCATCATGAATGTAGTCCGATTAATTAGCTCGATCCGTCGAAAAGGAGGCGTTGGAATTATTGCATATTCAATTCTTTAACTCCGATTCTTATGCGCAGCAAGTTGGTAGCAATCTGTTAGTTGTAAATTTTCTTTACAACAATAAATATGCTTTTCAAACATAAATTGTACAATTTTTTTTATTTTGTAAATAAAATTCAGACCGATCTCATTTTCAGGCAAGATCTTTTATTTACTGCGCTTTTCTTTGGTTAATGCGTTGTGGTAGTATAATTGGTTGCAACGGTTTGCGATTCAATTCAAAGCGGAATTTTCGAACTTTGTAGTTCAGTTGCATTTGCTCATTTTATGGACCTGCTTCAAAGTTATATTTTTTGAAACGTGGCATGCAGATATTTGATTTCAGGTTTGTTGTTTGTTTCACTTTCTCGTATACGAAGTATACAGAGAGAAATGTGTAATCATCATCAAAAAAGCAACAACGAACTGGAAACTTGGTACACAGTTTTATCGTCATTAATGTAGGTCCGAAATAAAATTTTGGACCAAACGCATCAAAGTTGGCTATTTGTCTGTGGTCTGTTTAATTTACTTTGAAAAGAATCCAGTTCCCACGCTGCATGCTTACTGAGAAAATCTTCTGTGCATGTGAGCTATGGAGCGAAATGTCAGTTTGTCTCTGAAGGTCGATCCACATGGAAAATCGGTAAAGCATCTCTTTGAATGATTCTTTTACCTAGTTTTTACTTGCGTTCTGGGAAGTAATAAATCTCTGTGCATGCATTATGGCAGCTTGCTAGAAAATAAATATTGCCTAAGTTTTAATACATACGATCTCTTTAGAATTTGATTTCTTACCTAAATATTTTACAATCCTCTTATAATCTAAATGAAAACCTCTGATTGTCATTGCATTCTTGCAGTTACAGTAGGTTCGAATTTTATCCACGCAGGGCAGAGCCAGTATCAGAGTGTTCCACTGCGCCCTTGGCGGAAAGGACGCTGCCTCCCTTACGCGACACATTTTCATTAATTTTTCATCCCCTCTATAAACCCTACCAGGAAAAAAAAACTACATTCCTGCAGTAATATTTATACACAAATTTAGTATATTTTATGATTTATTAAATAGGTTTAAAATAAAATTACATATTCTTAAAAAAATTCTTTAATAACTACATTCATGAAACAAACTACACAAATAAAAAAGTGCATCATCATACAGTACATATTGGAATTTTCTAAAAAAGACAGAAAATATAGACAGAGGTTCCTCAACCTGTGGTACGTGTGACCGTGGGTATGCGGGACAAGTTAGCCCGATTGCTCTCCAGGATTCGCCATACTGGTAGGAACAAAGGAACGACATTACAACAAGAAGATGTGAAGTGCATCATTTCTGCACAACTAAAGCAACATGCTTAAGTGCTTCAGTGTAAAAACATGTGTTTTATAATGTGCATCGTTTATAAACGAAATACGTGCACCAGAGCCTATTAAAAAGAGCCTGAAAACATTTTTATGTTGGTCATAGTATGGTGAAAGAAAACCAAATATGCAATTTTAACTCCTTTTTATGAATCCGGATTGACAAAAGAATTGGCTCGATCTACACCTAATGTTGCTAGACCTCACACCAATTTTTTTTTTATCTAAGTCATAAGGTTTAGGAGTTGATTTATGTTAAAGTTTGCTATATACCAGCAGATAGACAACCCTTGATTGAATTTGATCAAAATTTGATCGGACCTACATTTCTTTGATAAAACGCATCAAATTTATCCATCTACTATTTAAATTTTAGACTTATTAGTTATTATATGATAAGGACAACAAAGACTTCCGTGGATTGATTTGTGACATAAACTCACAAATTATGTGTAAAGATCACATCAAATTTCTCATCCCTCTAGCTCTAGCCGTTTTTTGAGTTATCGTGATCAGACAGACAATGTGAAAATTAACTTTTCGGACATGGTTAGGTCTAAAACGTGAGAATTCATCAAATCTCGAGTTCTAATTTTTTTGACAATTGCAATACTTTCTCCTTATATACTTCATAAACGAAAAAGAAAAAAAAATGCTTGCAGTAAAGAATGTAATGGATATTAATTTTTTAATTTTTACTTTCTCATACAGTATACAAGAGAAAGTATTGTAATCGTCACCAAAATTCGGAACTGCGAGATTTTTGACAATTCCACGTTTTAGACCTTCCTGGTCGAAAACACAATTTTGGAATTATGTCTGTCTGTCTGTGTGTCTGTCTGTCTGTGCTGTTCGTGTCAGAGACGATAACTCGAACTATTGAGACTACGGGGATGAAATTTTGTGGTCCTTTAAACATAATTTGTAATTTCACAAATTTTGACAAAAATCTGTCAACGAGGAAGATCTATCAATCTTACGTCCGAGTCATGCAGACGCTACTAGCTCAAAAAACTTGAATAGCCTAGAAGATAAAATTTGGTACACAATTTTATCCATGAACTTAGGCCGTATAAATACTCTTGGCCAAATCGTCGAAGTTGACTCGTCTGTCGTACTTATAAATCGCATACTTGTTTTTGTACTAACTGCTGCGTAGCTACTTGGTGACGTGAAGACAGAGAGGATCCTGAACGCAGCTTGCCTAAAGCAGCGCGATTTTGTAAGATGCAAATATTTGGTGAGTCTCGTGGTCCATGCTTGCGCAAAAAGAAATGCAAGATTTGAATTTGTTTGATCGCTTCAAAGCACGCGATTGTTTCCAACTTTGGTTTACTTTGCGGAAGTTTAGTTTGTCTTATTATTCTGGTTTTCTCTCATGTGTTGGGGTATGCAATATAAGGAGAAAAGGCAGTCCATTGTTCAATTCAAGGAAAAGACGATATTTATCCAAATCTTCATTTTATTTATGCATCAGGTTTTATTTCTTCATAGCTAAAAATATTTAATTTATTTGCAGCTCCATGACCAGAATTTAGAAGTTTTTACGCCCGCCCGGCGCGTTTGTGTTGAATGATTACATGCTGGCGTGAAAAAAGGCAGAAATGAATGCGCAGAACGCTTAAGTAATCAGAAGAGGGAATTTTCCCTTTTAGAACCTCGTGACTTGTAAAGAAAGTTGTAGTCCGTTAATTATGATGAAAGTAGAAGTATTTAAAATGAGGTGTCGTTAAGATTATTTAGGAAAGTTAAAAAATTAAATTATCACACACACACACATATATATATATATATATATATATATATATATATATATATATATATATATATATATATATATATATATATATATATTCTTTTCTACTTCTATCGTAATAAGCGCACTACAACTTTCTTCTCGAGTCACGCGCCTTTTCCGGGGAAATTCCCTTTTTTGGGTACTTAAACTTTGTGCGCATTCCTATCTGCCCTTTTTCAAGCCAGCATGTAAGCGTACAGCAACAACGCGCCGCTCAGGCGTAACCTTTTGAATACTGGTCATGGAGCTAAGTAAAAACTGAATCCTTTACCTATGAAGAAATAACCTAATATCCTCAATGTCTGAATAAAAGAAGATTAAGCCAAATATTGTCTCTTCCTTGACCAAAATGGACTACACTTCACCTTTAGTAAAGCATGATCTTATAAAGAGTCGACAGGACGTGAAATTGTAAGGAGAACCCCGTACATGGGTTTCGGAGCCGTCATCAGCCGCACCTTCTTCAGCTTAATAGCGAATCATCGTTCACGCCCGAATGGCGACATGATCGCACAAAAGAATACCAGCAAAATACCCTTCTAGTCATCACTCGTCGCTACAATAGTGATAAAATTTAGTGTTTTTCGATTAGTCAATCTACAATTCAAAGTTTCACTAGTAATTTCCATAGTGCCGCCTTCTTTTCAATCACCGTGTTCATCTTTATGTGTTCTCCGATCTTTAAAATGTGCAAAAATTCAAAATGCGTTTTTCATCGTCGGTAATTTCATGTTCTGAAGTGTGATCTACGAGTACTGCGAGAAAAAAAATCACCAGCTGGTAGGGGAGAAAATAACAAAGGATCATGATCCTTTCCTAAATTTATTTTTGTGTTCCTATTTTTATTTTGAAAAGTGAAATTGCTTTTACATAATAATTCTTAAAAAGTATTTGAATTACTAGTTTTGTTTTGATTGTGATATTAAATATAATACTGATCAATATATTTTTCGTAAATTATGAAATATATTCTATTGACATATTAATTTGAATTTATATAGTATCATTATATTTTTGAGTGTGTTGTTTATTCTTTATGCATAATTATTTCTGAATTTTAGTATTTGCATTTTCATGAAATTATACTGAAAATTAGTATTATTATTCTATGTATTTAATTGCAGTATTAAAGTAAATAGTTTAACATGTACTTATTTTAAAATTCCCTTAAATTTAAAATTGTTTTCCCTAACTTGTGTTAAATTTTTCCTGTATGAATTTAAGATCTGGTAAAATAGTTAAAATGAATGAAAAAACCAGAACCAGAATGAATGATAAACCAGATGAATCTGGTATTGTAATGCAGGCTACTAATTCTATCAATATCATTCCTTTTGACCCGAACAACTCTATGAATGTAAATGCTTGGCTTAAATGCTTTAATGATAAATGTCAAGAGTATAACTTAGATGATAAATGGAAATTGAACAATATAACAGCATACTTAAAAAACAGTTCCTTAACTGAATATGTAAATTCCTACGATACAATTAAAACTTGGGAGGAATTCATTTCCTTTTCAACTGAAAGATGCATCTCTCCTAACCTAGTCAATTTGAGTGATTTCACTTTGAAATCATTCAAAGAAGGCGATGATATAACTCTATACTTCCAAGAAAAATTAAAAATAGGCAGACAATTAAATTTATCTACAAATATGATTCTGGAGGGACTTTCGGATGGCTTGCCAGTTAATCTAAGACAACTTATTGCTATAAATTCCCCTAACAATCCTACAGAATGGCTCATAACAGCCACAAAATTGATCAAAATTCAAAAATCGGATATAAATCAAATTAACCCTAGCCATTCTGCAACCCAAAATTTAAGAACAAACTCTAACTATGTCTTTTTATAAAAAAAATATTACTTTTGAAAAATACTCCATTCCAACTTTCATTAAATATAGAACTCGCACCTTTAAAGAAAACTATAATTCGCTTTTTCTTAATGTTGAAATTGTTACGTTCATAAACGAAATTGAAATTAAACCCCCCAAAACAGTCAATGTTTGTTGAAAAATAATAACATACTTTGAGTCCCATATTTTTAAAAATAATTATTTTTGAACCCTAATTTCATAATTTATTCCATTAGCAAAGCGTAGGTATTTGCAAAAAATCGCTCTCCCTTTGACTTCAAATCATATTCTCAACTCAAAATTTAAAAAATTAATAAAAGCAAGAAGACAATCTTAATATAAATAAAAGTCATTGTGGGTATGTGGGTGGGTATGTATGTGGCTATGTTCCACATCTCCTCCTAAACCAATGGACGGTTTTCAACCAAATTTTGTACACTTATTATTTAAGAGAAGGGGAAGACACTTATGAACTTTTCCAAGTCCCAAAGTTAATTAAACAGTCAGTTAATTAGAAAATAACCGAAATCGTTTTTCCGCCGTAACTTCGGAGCAAACTGTCCGACAAAAAATATTTTTATACCATCTTAAAGTTCAAATGTTTACCTTTTCAATGATACTAATTTTATTTCTCTGACATTTTCCCTTCGATTGTTATTAATTTTTAAAAGTTCCAAAACTTTAAAATGCGTGCAGACGATTTTGAAATAACGAATATTTATAGCTACTCCGTTGCTAGGCAACGGTTAGACTTTGAACTAATTCACCTTTATTTCCAGCTTGGCGCTTGATACAGTTGCCAAATAGATTTGGCGATTGCTTAAATCGGAAGGTTACCGGAAAACGGTCTATGAATCCAAAATAAACAAACCAGGATCGTCCATTGACGTATATGATATGGTTGTCAGAGTTTTTATAATAGGAAGGTATATTTTGTCTTATGTATTCTTTTAAACAGTAGAAGCAGATGACATATAGCATGGTGGATGATATATTCCAAAGAGCAGATGATACCATTGAGTACAATGATGTAATTTACAGTAACAGAGAATTAAATTAGTCGTCCAATTATGTATTATCAACCGTCAGAACTTTTGACTTCCCCTTTCTATATATAACGAAACATTTACATTCGTAAATTTAAAAAAAGTAGCAATTCAAATTCTTCGCGCACGAAGTCGCGGGTAACAGCTAGTTTAAAATAAAACGTGTAGCTGCAATCTTTCTGTAGCTCAATCTATCTCCCGCAATCGAAGTCCCTCTCGCTGAGTGGTGTTGGCGATAGATTTAGGAAGCGGGTTTCGAATCTGAGAGACGTCTGCGTACTTTTTGCTATAGTTTGCAATGTCTTTGACGCAAAAAGCTTACTGCAAGTTCGACGCGTGGTGACTAACTTGTTTCTCAGATAGCACGTAAGTTTGCAGCAAGTTTGATTTTGAATTGATATTCCCTTGTCACGGCAAAATTTGACGCGTCAAACTTGAAACGAACTTGTAGCAAGTTCGTTGTGACAAATAGCGCCACCTCCCTTGCAAATCAAATTTGCAAAACAAGCTTCATGCAGAGATAGCACAATAAAGAGATAATTATCTTTGTCTCTGTTTTAAAAAAACATCCGATTTTTAATAGCATCTCCTAGAACGCCCTTCTTTTTGTTAACTCACTAAATCAATGATAATTTGTGAAAATAACTTTTTTATAAAAAAAATGTCTTGAAGCATTTTCCATCTTTTTACTAAATATATCACTCGCACTTTAAAGAAAACTATATCGCCTTTTAATTAATGTTGAAATTTTAACGTTTATAAACAAAATTAAATCTAAAAAACAGTCAGTGTTTGTTGAAAAATAATAACTTAGACATTTTGTCCCATTTTAAAGTAATTACTTTTGAACTCTAATTACATAATTTATTCTGCTAGCAAAACGTAGATATTAGCGAAAATCGCTCTCTCTCTCTTTGATTTCAAATCATATTCTCAACTCAAAAAATTAATGAAATCAAGAAAAAAGTTTAAAATGAATCGTATACGAATCGAATCGAACGATGTATTAGCGAAATCTATCTTCTCCTCTCAGAGTTCAGCTGGTTCAATGGTTAGCGTCTCCGCTTCGGAAACAGGAGGTCGCGAGTTCTATCCCGAGTTGTGTTCGTACTCTGTTTTTGCTATAATCTGCAATGAGTTTGCAATGCAAGCTTGCGGCAAACTTGCTGCAAGTTCGTCCTATGGTGACTTCGAGGCTTGCGTTAACTTGCTGCAAGCTTGTTTCACACTTGCACACGTGTCGTGACAAATTTGCAGAAAGCTTGCAGACTTGCAGTGCAAGTCTGCTGCAAATTTTCTGCAAACTAAAATTGCTATCTGGGTTCAAGCCACAGTTCAGTTTGTGCAATAAGTTGTTTCCAGTTTGCACTCTTGCCGTGTCAAATTTGCTGCAAGCTTGCAGATTTGCAGGACAAGATTGCTGCAAACTAAAATTGCTATCTGGGAAGCTCTTTAATTTTTCGTATCACGCGCAATTTGGATATTGAATAGTTGTCGAGATATTTAAAAAAGGAAAAATAATAATAATTATAATAAAACCACCCGAAAGGGGGGATTAAATCCAAGATGGTGGAAAATTTTGAGACCCATTATCATGGAAACTATTAACCCTCTGAGCCCTATCCCGCCTCAAACCGCCTCATTCGACACAAGCCGTTTCAGGCGCCTGTGTGAATTTTACGGGAGAAAATTAGTTCCTTCCTTTGTCGACAATTGATCACGCAACCGAGGTTGTCGTCCTCCTGGAATTTCTGTAGAGAAAGAGAGGATTTCATTCTGATTTCATGAATGAAAATTTACTCCAGTGTTTGAGGCGCTTGAATTCTCACTCTAGCCGGGTTCAAAGAGTTAAAGCTAAAAGAACAATAAAGACACGTATTTGTAGGGAAATTTGCTCTCTTCAATTTATTGCATCATTTGTAATTTGAAAACTCAATAATCTTTGTGATATTCACGAAATACTAGAAAAGGTCGTATGGAATCCAGGATGGTGGCACGAGATACACCAGCCCCCAGGACCGGGGACTTTTAGTAAGTTCAACTGGAGCCCTTGCGAGCATGTGCACCAGTTTTCAAAACTAGACAATTTAGTGTTTTATTAAACTCTTCGTTGACTGGACTATCAACCAAGATTTTTTAAAAATTTATCCACTTTGAGACCAACTGTCTCAAAAACTATTAAAAATAGAGGAAAAATAAAAGCATTTGTTTTTAACGATTTGTACGCTCTTTAATTTGTTAAATCACATGCATTTTGAAAATTTAATAGTTTCGAAATATTCCAAAAAAGCTAAAAAAAAAAGGGGGGGGGGGTAAAAACCAAAATGGCGGCAAACTTTTAGAGCCATTACCTCGGAAACTTTTAAAGAAAAATTAAGTCATGTATTTGTAGTAAATTTTACGCCCTTTAATTTGCTGATTACGTGTAATTTGAAAATTGAATAATTTTAGAACTAAAAATTGGGCATGATATTGAAGATGGTGGCGCGAGCTCTCCCCCTTCAGCGCCAGGGACTTTTAGACCAGATCTTACGAACAGGAGTACCAGTTTTCAAAATTATATTGTTTTAATGTTTTTTCAACCTCCGTTTTGTCCTTTATTAACTGCAGTACTCAATCTGAGTAGAAGCGCATTTTTGTGCTGGTACTCAAGAAAATGTAATATCTTTATGGATTTGTACTAAACTTTTTCTAACATAAAATAAAATTAGCTGATGAAGCTTGAATGATCAGTTTAGCTTCGATGAATAGTCGTGAACTCGATCCTAGTTATGTTTCGTTTCGTGAAGGTGGGGCATACGATTGAGTATCTTCGGTGCCTCCCGTCAATCGGCGCTGCGATCGGTTGGCCAACGCTTGAATAATCACTTGAAATGTGATTGCGACGTCTCGGAACATGCATATATTGAATCTTCATTATTGAAATGAATCCCTCCTCCGTTATGTTCAATTTTTTTTTAATTCAAAGTTGATTTTATGGTGGATGCAACATTTACTTTCTTAGGACTGTTTCGAAAATTAATTTAATATTGGATTTTCTTTTATTTCTCCATGTGTGAACTTACTGATGCTATATTTTGCTTAAATTTTTATTCTTAATTCTTACTCCCCAATCCGTTAATAATTGCATGAAACAAAAAAAAGATACTTTATTTCTTATAATATAATCAGAACTTTTTACTACCATAAAGAAAAGAACTGATCTTATTAAAGAAAATGTTTCTAAATTAGAATAATTTAATTTAAAATGGTTTTTGTCATTAATGCTTTGCCAAACACAACAGAGCAAGAAATGTGGGAGAGTTTCATGACATGTTCTTTCGGTGCGTGCGAGCTGTGGAGAGAATTCGTTTTGCAACCACTCAAATGCATTGCACTGACACCGCAAGGTGTCGCTGCATATTCGGCAGTAATCCTTTCACTGAAAGGAATGGATTCTAACAATTGAAGAACTGCTAGAAAACAAAGGGCGGACCTAGGGATCATTCATCCATGTTTTTAACACCTAACTTTTAAGAATTATATAACTGAATTGTTCATTTCAAATTAATTAAATTTTATTCGACTAAATTTTCATTAATTTATACAATATATACAAGACCTGAACACTGTGGAAAAACTAATTTTTGCATATTTAACTTCGAAATTCATGCTATATAGTCAAAAAAAATTGCTTCGTTTTATTTTTTCTCAATAAGTTTCATACTCTTCACAAGATCCCCAATTAGTCGCGGGCAATTTTTTGACTTTTCTTAGAAAATATGTCGATCACATTTTGTCTTTTTGACTATTAGCAAGGGTTTGACTATTAGCAAGGGACAGCCCATTTAGGTCTGTCCAACTGAGCTGAATAATTATTCTTGATGCACTTTGATGCAGAAAACTCTTCTCTGCTTTGCTTGTCACATGAATTATCCCAAATATTTCAAGAAGAATTGCCACAGTCGGAAAGAAGGACTTATCCAGTGGTGTAGTCGCAAAATAAGCAGTGCCTGAACGCTCTAACCTGGGTGACAAAATTCGCATTGTTCTAAGGACGTTTTCATTATTTTTAATTATTTATTTCTCGTAAAAAACAATTCCGGAACGACGTTCCTTTTCATTGCACCCCTGGACCTATTAAATTCTGAAAACTGATTTTAATTGAAACTCCGAACTTCCAAAAAACCGGCTGTACTTCAAAGTTGTATGAACAATATCATTGCCGGTGGAGATTGATCTCTTTGATGCCAGAATGCCTTTTAGAAATGAAATACTATAAAAGTTCTGGCTGGGCATTAACTCAAGTTCGGAAATAAAATGATCAACTAATGGTATAAATATAACTCGAATGAATTCAGCCTTCCTCGAAGCAAAAATTTTCTCTACTTGTTTTCTTTCCGCATGTTTTAGGGACCTTGATTTCGTTGTTGATGCACTCGTGTCCCAAAAAGAAGCATAATTCGTAAAATGCAAACATTCTGGAGTTAATACGGGTACAATCAGTTTTGGGACGCACAATCGTTGGGACTCGCGTTTTGCTTTGAAGATTCGGTCTCGAGAACTTTTACGCGACCAAACATAAAGTAACGAAGATGAAAATGATTTGCGTTCATCCCTTTTCACGGTAAGCTGATAATGTTTTGTAACTTTCATCATTGGTTTTGTTTGCTGGGTGCAATACTTACACGCTTAAACCAGACGAGCGAAATTCGCTCCGCGCTCCTTTCCGTACTTGAAAGTCGGAGCGTTTTACAATGCTTCCGCGGAGCGAATTTGTCTCCTTTTCGTATTGAACGATTTCTCTCCTTTTCCATCAGTTTTTAATATTAAAAGGAGCGTGTTAAAAGAAATGCTCCTTTTTGAGCAATATTTTAAGCAATGATTTCGCTCTTTGTGGATTAATTTTTAATGTTAAAGGGAGCGTTTAAGAAAAAACGCTCTTTTTTTGGAAATGTTTTCATTACCCATTTCGATCCTTTTTGATTAATTTGTAACTTTATTCAGAGCGTTGAAAAGAAAAACGCTCTTTTCTGGAAATGTTTTTATTGATTTCGCTCCTTTTTGATCAGTTTGTAAATTTATTCAGAGCGTTTAAAAAAAACCCGCTTTTTTCAAATGCTTTTAATATTGATTAATTAATTATTAACCATTTCTGAACGTTTAAAAGAAAAAAATTTTTAAAGCAATATTCAGACCAGTGATTTAGTACCTTATAAAGAGCATTATGAATAAATATGCCCCTTGAGGTAGTAAAATGCCGCTTATTATTTTAATCAACATAAACGGTCTTTTACCTTAGTTTCATCACTTCTGCTATTTTAAAAACTAGTAAAAAACAATTGGGGTTGGGTGTTTCTTTTAATACCAGCATTATTCTGCACAGTACGACAGATTTCTATAATGGAAACACTTGTAAGCTATATAGCACGGTTTATAATAAATAATTTTTTAATAAAATTCACCAAAAGAATGGTACTGTTTACTAGTACAGTTGTTAAACTTACAAATATATGTGCCAACACAAGGCTTATAACTGTATGTACAATAAACCAAAAAAAATTTTAATAATTTAATGTTTCATTTTTATTCTCTAAATATTTGTAAACATTCATTAAATCTTACTGCCTTATGAAAGGTTTTAAGGATTTTAAACGAATTCTTAGCCATACATTGTAGTGCGTTTTGAAAATATGCATGTTTTTAAGCCTGAAATTTCAAGAACCCATTTATCCTTTAAGAACATATAAAGCACACAACATACCAGTTATTTGCATGAATTTTACTTATTCTTTTACGAATTATAATTTTTAGAAAATATTAATTATAAGGCTTTTGAGTTTGCTCTGACTAGTAAAGTCTTGACAGACCGAATCAACTTAAAAAATATAATACAGAGGGGTGGCTACAGAAACTGCGAAAAAATTTCCCTGACTAAACTTACAACATTTCCCTGATTTAAGGCTACTAATTATATTAGTTTCCTGGCTTTCTCCCTACTCAGAATCACTGTATGTGTACCATATACATTATTAAAAACACTTTTACCAATTATTTAAAATGAAAAAAAATATTTTTATGAAATTTAATTTTTAAAAAATGGAATGGACATCCTAAAAAAAATCTATTACAACAGTATATTGCATTTCTTATATGCAAAAGAATACTGGAATTTTTTTTTTTTTAACAAAATACTTTGTTTCTAAAACTGCATAAGAATTCTAAGAAACATTAAAACTACTCTATGCAACACAAGTTAAATTATATTAACAGTAAAGGTTATTATGATCTTTGCTCAAAACTTCAATAACTAATTAGTGCTCTTTGCATGAGTACCAGAATAACATGTTGGAGCATAAATATAAAAATAATATAATTATTCGTACCTAATAATATATATTTTTGCAAAAGAACAAGAGAAACTGCCAAAATATTTCTTCAAATCTTTATTCTTTAACAAATCATAAGAAATTAATTGCTCTTATCAAAAACTTATGCTTTCACAAATGAATATTATTTTTTTATTCTATTTATTATTACAAATAATACTACACATAACATACTCATTTATAGATAATAACTCAAGTAATAAATAACTATTAATTTTCCCTGATTTTTAGATGTTTTTACGAATTTCCCTGACTTTTCCAGGTCGATAAAATTCCCTGATATCCCGGTTCTGTCGCCACTCTGTGATAATATCTTGATGAGAAAAAATAAAAATATAACTGAAAGAGAAAATGTCCTTAATACATCAGTCAAATACTCAGAATTTTGAAAAAATTCAGCACAGTATTTTTATACTTTTATTACAACATAAAAATACATTTTTACATAAATTCACTGTTGTACAACCAAGTATTACACTTCCTACAATAACAACCAAGATGAAAAATCTGAAAAATGCTTATTGAAAAAGAATCGAATTGATGATAAATTACAGAATAAGAACTTATTATAATAAGTACCCAATTGAGATAATCAGAACTGCACATGGGTTAAAAGCTTAAAATAAATTTTAAGAGAAAGAATATACTTAAATGTGTTACAATTAAATTTAAAATTATTATGCTATATTTACATGGAAGCAAAAAGTAACCAACTAGAGTGTATAAAGGTTATTTGTCTAAAGGCAGTTTTAAATACAGGTAAAACATAAATAAGTAAAAAAGATGTTACTTAAAACTCTCTTGATTACACACCCCAAGCAAAATTTTTGACATTCATAAAAATATTACACATATTTATCTGCAAATTTTATACTTAAAATTAACAAAGTGTTTGAATTTTTAACTACTACATTTATACCCAATTGCACAAATCATTAGAAAATTACCTTTAAAAAAATGAAAAACTTACAATTTTGGTAATCAAATAAATTATAAAAGATAGCATTTCCTGTGTAAATTTCTTTCTGCTATACTCATGCAAAAACAAATTTTCCAATAATAAAAGCTCATTATTTCTTTTTCTAATATTTGCATACATGGCAAATGTGCATTTTAGACTCTTTTCAAAAGCAAAATCTTCAATTATTTACAAATAAAACTGATGCTTCAGTACAAAATACCTACAGTTATATTTTGGTAAAATTCATATAAAAATATCACACATAAAATTCTCACTTACAATTAAATATAACATTTCTCTATTTCTAAACGGATAAATTTTCATATACAACCATTCCTGACTAGGAAACATATATCACAAATAAAAGAGTAAATCTTGCTGCTTTTTATACAGTTATTCTTAAACAAGAAGCAATTCTGAAATGAAATATTTCAGATATTTTTCATAAATAAACTTTATAATTTTCCTTGAAGCCATTGATCTCCTGAAACCTGCAAAATAAATTATTTAATTAAAGAAAAATTTCTGCAACATAGTGAAGGACATAGCTCAAACATATTTTCTTTAACAATTGGTTTTTGTTTCCATCAGTGGCGAATCCAGGGGGATGGCTGTCGGGCCCCCCCTCAGCCCCCCTCAGAGCTAGACCAGAATTCTTTATTTTATCTAAAATCACTACAGGTGTTTTTTCTTAATCTCCCTTTCAAAAAGTGAAAAAATTTCTTCCTGGTTTTTGACAGGCTCGAAAGTTTTCCCACTTTTATAGTCATTCCACTCATATATGCAGCGTTGACATGGTCAAAGCATGTTTTGCTAGTTTATTTCATTGTGCTTTTTGTTAAATTATCGAAAGTATTATAGTGTTCTTTAAGATTCTTATTGTCAGGTGAGTAAAATCTGTAAAGTTAGTGTTTGGGTTTACATAAGCCATAAGATCTGACATTCGTCACAACGATACAAAACTTTTTATACCTCAACTCCCCCCCTCCCCCCGACCCAAATCCTGGATTCGCCACTGGTTTCCATATAAACATTTAAAGTTAAAAATTTTCTGTAAATGTCTTTTACAAACTAGAGGTTTAATTATTATTACATACAGAACAGTAAAAAGGGGTTTTTTAATGAACTTTGTGAACAAATTTTAGAATTAAGTCTTGTCACATACTCCCCACACCATTCTATTATGATTGGATATCATTTTTAAGATGAGGCACGCATCCATTTGTTCTCTGACACATATTTGCAAATTTTTATACAATATTTAACTTTTGTTTTGAAGTATATTGTAGGACCCTCTGTAAACCTTGCAAAAGCAAAAGCATAGCAATTAAACTGGAAGTATGACCTCAATTAGTAACCTTCCAAATGTAATTAAAAATAACTATTAGATAAAAGCTTACAGAGAATCTTTAGTAACCAAGCAATGGTATGAAAATATTTTAAAGCAAAGAGTTAACTCTTGTGAATGAGAGAAATAAAATATTCTATAAAATTGTGTAATTTGTTTAGTATGCAGCAACTATCCTTAATAATATAATAAAGTGAAAGTGTGTCTGTTCTGTTTGTTGCTTTTCACGAAAAACTACAAACCGATTTGAATGTAGAGAGTTGTAGCTTGTTGTTGTTGAAAACAACCTTCTAGGAATGAGAAAACATGTGAATAAATTATTTTTAAAATCAGCTACTCAATCATTTTTCCCTGTAACTTCGGAAAAAAATGTCCGATACAAATTATTTTATACATTAAAAGTGCAAACTTTACCTTTCATGATACAATTATTTTCTGACATTTTCCTTCAATTTTATTTAATTTTTGTACTTTACGCGACGATTTTTGAATAAGCAAATTTATAGCTACTGAGTTAGAAATGGTTAGACTTTGAACTATCTTAATTTTATTTTACCTTGCTTATGTTTATAAATATCCATAAATAAGGCAGAAATTACATGTATTTGTCTGTCTGTCGTCGGTCACAAGAACTCCTCCTAAACGATCAGGCGACAATAGAAAGGTAATAAATTCTAGACATATTCTAGGTGGCTCAAAGGTTATTTTTATCTTTCATTAATTAAATTTTAAGATATTTAATTAAATCGAAAATTAACCAGCTTTTAAGCTCAATTCTTGTAAGTTTTTGCTTTAATAACTTCTAAACATTTATTAGATAACAAATTTTATGCCAAATAAAGAGCAGAACATTATCTTTTCTAAAGTGATAATTCTTGCGATGAAGTGTTTTCTCTGATTGTTATAAAGGTTAAAAAATATTTTAACGCAATTTCTCAACAATACTTTATTCTTTAGAAATAAATTCCAGCAAATACTATGTTTCGAGGCTTTTTTAGCAGCTAAAGATAATATAAGAAAATATTGCTATTTTGACTGCATAAACGCATAGAGATTTTGCACTCTGACGTTCTTTTCAGATTGTCGTAGTGACGGCAGCTTTTAATACGGTTACACAGTGATCCAATGACGTTAGTGAATTAATCTCTCGATGTTTTGTTTAATTTTCACAGTGAGGTATTACAGAATATCCATCTGTATATACGGTAATGGGCATTAACAAGGAACTTCATATCCTGTGGAGCTCTTCAACATCTTAGAATTGTCAGGGGAATCTTCCCACAAGCCGAGATTGAAAGTCGGTGTGCCAGTACTACTAATACGTAACCTCGATATACCGAGACTGAGCAATGGCACACGATTGCAAATTACACACCTAGGTCCAAACGTCATAAAAGCTACTGTTATGACTGATATAGGGAGAAGAGAGAGTGTTTTAATTCCACGCCTTCCGATAATACCGAAGGATTTATCTCAGTTCAAAAGGTAACAAATCCCTTTAAAAATAGCATTTGCCAGGCTCAGGACCAGACACTGAAAGTGGCAGGCGTACATTTGGAAAAACCATATTTTTCGCATGGGCAACTATATGTGGCGTGTGTCCAGCCCACACAACCTCTACATCCGTGCAAACACCGTGGTATACAAAAGTGTATTAGCATAGATAAACAATTTGCCAGCATACATGTACAGTACACTCCTGTCAGCCGTCCAATTAAGTATTATCAACCGTCAGAACTTTTACTTTCCCCTTTCAAAATGCAACAAAACATTTACATTCGTGAATTAAAAAAAAGAATAATTCAAATTCTTCGCGCACGAAGTCGCGGGTAACAGCTAGTATTAAATAGATGGGTGTCACTAATAGATGGATTTTCCTAAACATATGATAATTTTTAATTAGTTCACACAGGCACAGTTATATTTCTATGAAAAACCATGATATTTAGTAAAGAAGTTATGTATTATATAACTTTCTAAAGCAAATTCATTACTATTCTACAATGAAAAAAAATCAATTTTATTTATTCAGTCTTACCATCTACTTCTTCAGAGAATCTATCTGCAACAACTTTTTGGCATTTGAGAAAAGTATATCCAGGTATTTTATAGATGTCAGTGTCGATGATTAAATAGCATAACCTAAAATCAATAATAAAAAAAAATCAAATTTCTTAAAATATAAAAAGATATTTACCTTACAGCACTGAGTTCAACATCTAGAGTACATTCTTATAGGGAAGTATGAAGATGCGAGAGAAAAGGAAAAAGCTAATTGTACCCAAATAATCTATTCCCCCCCCCATATTCCAATAGTGGAAAAATTAAAATTAAAAACACTCACCCCAATGCACAATTAATAACAATAAAAACTAGTTTTATGCTTATAAATGACCTGATCAGTTAGGTAATTGGTACATAAATAGGATACAAAACTTATTAAAACATAGAAGTTTAATAATCTCAATGGAAAGTAAACCAATAAGAAGAAATCCAGATTGATTAAGAAATTCTCATTAACATTCTAAAAATGTATATATAAAAAATATAATAAGTGATACAAATAAAAATAAGTGGGACAAAGTTTTTGCAGAATGTGCATAAATATAATGTTAATTATATTATATGTAATAGATATAATTTATTAACTAAACTTTCATTAAAATAGCCTCGCAAAACACAGGCACTTTGTAGACAGGCAAATTAAAATTAGCAATTTTTTTCTCCCCAAGATGTTCAAAAATTTATTAATGGAAGTTAATTCTGATGTGTACACATTTTATCCAAGTAAAATAAACACATAAATAAAAAAAATATTTAGGAAAACTGCAGATACTTTATAAATATTAAACAATGTCCAAAATCTTAAAATAATGAAAAATTAATAAACAGTATTGATTTAATTTTTAAACACGAACGATGCAAAAAAAATCGCGTAACGTGGGGTTGATGCCATAGCAGAAAATCGGACTCATTATTAATTTCCAGTAGAAAAATATTAAAATAATGACGAATTCACAAAGAGTATTGTGAAGCTAAGCTACTAATAATCTTTGCACACAGTCGATACAAAAGGATTTTGCGTGGAGTGGTGCCATATAAAAAATATCTGAACAGATTCGCCTGACTATGAAATACGTTAAAAGGCAATTTTAGAATTTGAAAGTGTGACTCACCATCATAAAGCTTCTGTCCATCTTAAATCTTGACTTGATTCATTTTTCGCTCCAAAATGCTTCCATTGATATGAAGGACGCTGGTTAAAATAAAACAAAATGTCGCCCAGTCTTATCGGGCCTGTGTGAAGTCAGAGATAAGGGAAGGTCACGTGATGATATTAACCAATGATGTTTCGGACACTCTCTTGTGTCTGAAACAGTAATTATAAAACGCTCCCCAAAAGATGAAAACTAGCTCGACGCTTTTCGATTCCGTTATCAGTTTCTTGGCGAGCAGGAAACGAAACTGGTTTTCGACGATAAAAACGTTTTAAGGAGTGGTTTTTTGTACTATAAGATCGAAAAGGAGAAATTTTTCATTCGCTCCCTTTTGGAGTCCAGAAAACGCTCAATTGAATTTAGCGTACATTCGTAAAGATAGCAAGTACATTCGCTGAGACAAATTTTTTTATAAAACATCGAATTTTTTCCTCGTGTTTTTTTTTTGTATTTATGTATAGCATTTAGATATTTCAACCAAATTATGCGAAACTTACGGAACACGTGTCAAAACATTAGCGGATGATAGTATTAAAATTAAAAGTAAATACTTTGAATATTCAAGGAAATACGAGTATTTATATTAAATAATTTTAACTCCACATGGGCAACACATAGTATAATTATCCTTTCATAATTTCGAAGCCAGATGTATAATGCAGCTTATAAAAAAATTACAGTTGAATACGATTCAAAAGGAGAGATATCGGCATTGCAGCGAACTAAATTTCAGTTGCTCCCTACGATCGTCACACAGTTATTTATCAGAGCAGTATTTTCATACTGGATCAATCAGTGAAGGTCCCAGAAAGCACTCCAGCCAATCTTCCCCTTAATTTATGGCCAGGCACTCACTTGCAAGAACAAAAAAACATCGCAATTTCTCCGCCATTCTGGGAGAAGAGGGGACCATATCCCTTTAAATACACGACACCTGTTTTTGACTTGTTACAATATTACATTTATGGAAAGTCTATATAAGAAAAGTTTTGAGAAATTTAATATATATATATATATTTATATGATTTAAGACCCGAAAGGAAGGGATTTTGTTCCCAAAGGCCCCCTCCCGTGTATCTGCCCCTGCATTGAACGACGAATTCATTACATATAACGAATAAATAAAGGTTTCACAGTTTATAATATTTAGAAATGATTTTTAAAATTTCCCTTTGAATTTAGGAATACATTTGTATGTAATTTATCATTTGTGTCAGTCAGACATACAGAGAGACATAATTCCAAAAATGTGTTTTTCGGGCTCAGGGAGGTCTAAAACGTTGAGATTCATCAAAATCTCGAGTACGAATTTTTTGTCGATTACAGCACTTTCTCTTTGTATAGAATGTTCTCTTCGCATACGAGAAAGTAAAAGAGGTATCTTGTTGAAGCTTAATGACACTAAGTTTTCCGCACACAAGTACTTGCTATTTTATATTATTGAATAATGATTAAGTCATTCATATATTTAATACTATATAAATTTATGTTTCATTAAGAATTTTGCCTCTTTGCATTTGTATTAATTAAAGATCTCAAGAAACATTTCAATTGGTAGAATCTATTACATGGGTCGATTTTTCTTTCCGTTTATAACTCACTTTTAAATTTATTTTGAAAAGAAATTTTCTTTCTTAATCTGTGGCAACATTGGAAGGCATGCTTTTGTTTCTGCTTAATGTTAGCAATATTTTTCCTGCCAGAAAAACTTTGTAAAATTGAGAGCGCCAAAAGAAATCGAAAATCATGCTGCTCTAAAAGCTGTTATTATTTTTACACTCATGTCCATAAATTAAGGATAATGAAGTTCAGGCAAAGAAAGAGACAGAAGCAAAACAAATTTGACTTATTTGTATAGTCTATTTATTAAACAAAGGTAAAACAAAACAGATGCTATATGTTTGACATAATTAATAAATATGCGATTTTACTCCCTGGAGCAAATTTCAAAAGAAACTATTTAAAAATAGTATAACATGGTATATGATGGTTGATACGGGTATGATGCCGGACGATGAATACAGGCCTTACAACGCCTAGGCATGCTGTCGTATATCAATCTGATCTTGGGAATATTACACCACTCATCAAGCAATGCCCTCCGAGTTCCGTAGACAGGTGGGAGGGTTGACGGCTGACAATTCTCGGCCAAAGCATATCCCACACATGCTCTATTGATTCAAGTCCGGTGAGCTGTGCCAATCCATACCGGTGATATCTTCCGATTGAGCATTCGTCTACAATGTTTGCACGGTGAGGACGGTGCCATCCATAAACAGAAATTCAGCACCCTTGAAACAAACGTACATGTTGTTCCAGAATGACATCCCGATAGATGTGGCCTGTCATCGTTACACTCTGAACATGCAGGTCAGTTCTGGAACAAAATAATTCTCCCAAACGAGCCATCTTGGTGGTACGGAGTGTTTCTTTCTCCCTTATGAAAGTCCGGCGAGAATCAGACTGCAACCACTAAACCTGGACTCGTGGAAAACATCACACAAGACCACTGTTGCGTGGTCCACAATCATGCTCTCTACTCCAGGCTAATCGCACGCGACAGTGAGTTGCGGTAATTGACACATCAACAGGCCTACTGACATAAGACCAATGTGCCTCTAAGCGTCTGTACACGGTCTACTTGAAACTGTCGGTAGCTGAAGAGAGCTGATTAGAGGTCTGATGCTTAGCTCCGTCTGTTTTTTTTTTTGGCAGTAACTGCCAAATACCGGTCCTCATTCTGGGTTTAACTCAGGGGCGACCTGTGCTGAATATCACCACATTACCACTTCATCTTTAATGATCTGAGCAAAGCCTGAGATGACACTCTGGACTTCAAGTTCCCCTCGAGATTTCCACAGTACGTCCCCATTTCCAGTCGTCCGATAATTCACGCCACGTAAAAACATCCAAATGCTTCCTTTGATTGCCATAGTACTATGCGGTTTGCACGAAAGGCTTTTACAAGCGCTTGTGCACAATCTTTACTTCTTTGCCACCAGTCTCTTATAAGCCCTCTCTGTACTCTCGTCATTGTGACGTGGCACTTATCCGCCATCTTGGTGGTTTCCCTGTATTGCAGTATTCTTCTTTCCAAGATGTGTCATAATTCTACAGGTGAAATTTTTATTTTGAATACCAATTTCTGGTGTGATCTGAATTATCCTTTCTTATGGACATGAGGTACACTGTCTTAATATCTCGTCGACGGAAACGGCAAAAATTTCGAACAGAGATGTTTTAGGTCTAATAAATGTTCCTTCGATTAGCATCACAATTTTTTTGTGTTTCAATTTAAAAGCTTTTAACTTATGAATTTAAAAATTAGCAAAAAATATGAAATGTACTTCCATTTTTTAAAAAACTTGTATAATTTTTGTCGTGTTTATTAACCTTTAGGCTTCGGGGCTTAATTCCCGAAGAACTCCTTTAAATACGGGGAGTGAAATCCTCACTTGTAACTGGTACAGCAGTTCCGTGTTCAAAGATAAAGAAACTTCAGGCCTTTCAGCAAAAGGTCAAGTATCTGAATATGAAAGAAGAAATACTGTTAAAGTTTCATTATATCTTAGGAACGCTAATTCCGAAGTCCTCTCATCGCTCCACTTTATTACACACACACCAATTTTCTTACTATAGCTGAAGTCATTTTTAAGTTCTTCATAAAAATGTAAGGATTTCTGGGGTAAGGGGACCTGTGGTCGCCCTGTATAATTACGGATGCCATGTAAAAGTAGTTAACTGGGACATGTTTTATCCGCATTCACAAAATCTGTCACAGAAGAAGCTTAGCTTTAAATGTAAGAAGTATTCTGGAGAAATTAAATGAATTACGCCCACACAATTTATTGGAACTAAAGGAAAAGCCCTGTAGATTTTTTTTATTTGGATTTAAAAAAGCAATTGTTCAACATGAAGTTTGAAAGTTAATGTTATTACATGTTAAGAAAATAAGATACATTATCTATCTAACCGAATTACATAACGATTATAGTATTCATAAAAGCCCAAGAGATTTCAGAAACAATGCTTTCGAAATGATGTCTATCTAATGGTTCAAAAAGGCAGTTCATGTCTAGGGTTAAAGGACAGTAACATATTCAACAGCTAAAACTTCAGTCAAATGGCCTGTGGAAGAATTTTTTTTCACATATGCAAAATAGTATATAATTCTCGTGTGCTGCCTTTTTCCTACAAACGAACCCTTACATAATTAATAAAAAAAAATATTAATAAGTTAGTCTCTGACATAATCTGACTTTATGCAGATAACAGAAAGAAAGTTGCGTAAAATCACAATGAAAGTATATATAAATATATATTAGCCGCCCTTGGCGACCAGCTTGCTCGATCGAAATAATGTCTTTCCTGGTTGTTAATTAATTACTACTGGATGTATATCTATTTAAAATTTCAATTTTATAGTTTGATAAGATCAGAAAATATCAATTTAATGAAAATATAAATTTATGGGCAAATGAATTACATTTTTCTAAAACCTTCAAAGAAAAATTATTTTGATATTCAGCATTTGGAACTCATTGTCTGCGCACGCCAAATTTAAGAGCAAAAATTATCTGATAAGAAAAGCTGCAAAATATCTAAGTCATTCTATATTATTTCTGCTATCAAGATCCCTTCTGCGCAATTAATTAAAGCCTACAGCAATGAATAAGGATGAGATTTTATACCGACTGCTGACATGGAGTTCTCTGTTTCTGTGGAAACAACATGGATGCGTAGCTGCCTCACATTTTTTATTTCTATTTCACTTTACCTATATTGGACTTCTGCAAATTTCATTTCCCAAACCAACAAATAAAATCACTTTGGGAGGGAAGGCGATTCAATGTGTTTAATTTTCTCATGGGTTTACTAAAAGAAATTAAATTTCTGAAAACAGTATCAAGAAAAATATCAGTTACAGTTAAAAACACGGTACGGTTCCGTCGCAAAACTTTCGCCAACAAAAAACCCTTAACCTTAAAATTTAGCGGCCGTACCGTGTTTGTAAGCAGACTCCTTATAATAATACTATCTAATGCAGTGGTTCTAATGACCAGACTTCCGGAAAATTTCTGCAAGTCGCCACCCTAGAACAAGAGTCTCTCTCTCATTTAAAAATTCACTTATCTTAATGTAAATAAAAGTCATTGTGGATATAAAGAGGGTTCTCAGATGAATAAGGGCCGCCCCCTCTTAACTTCAGAAAAACTACAGTCATGAAAGAAGTGTCTAGGTATAGTAAAACGGCTAGGTGCTACGCGATGAGACCACTTACAACGACACCTGGTGTCAAACTTCGTAGTTAGCGTTCTTATCTCGAATACGGTACAAAGTAACAGAAAAATGTCGGTTACAAAGTTGTAGGGCGTTATCGATGAAGTACAAAAAGACACATTGTGCACATTAATACGAAGAACAGAACGCTTAAAAGCACATTTGTCCATTAGCGATACAAGCAACAATAATATGTCATCGAAAGTCTTGCAATCTTAGAGGAAATGTTACACTTGCTGTTTGAATTATTCCCACAGGAAAAAGTTAAATGGGGTCATGTTTTTCACGAAAAAATTACATTTTCTCATTTTGTCCATGTCTTGTGAAATTAAAAATTTTTAAAGATACGAACAAACAAATATGCATTTTAAGCATTCTTTTCTTCGTATTAATGTACACTATATGCCCAAAGTATCCGGAAACTTTCAGATTTTCACATTTTTTAGAATTTCCCCGGAAAGGTTTAACTGACTGCCTTTAAACTTCGACCATGTGAAGAACAGACTGTAACTCACATTTTACATTGAAGATTCGGTCCTGAGGGCAATTAGGGGACCGTCTACAAACTGATCAAGACAAAAAAATTTTGGCCCACCCCGCTTCACAGAATACTGATAACAAGAAAAAACTTTCAGAAATGGTTATGTTAGAGAGGCATTTTGTAAAAATTTAAAAAAATACTTTCAATATTACAGGAAATATGAGCATTTTTAATAAATAATGTTTTACTGCGCATGCGCGAAACATAGCGTAATTTTTCTTTCTAAACTTTAAAGCCAAATATATAGGGCAACTTACATAAAAAATCCAGTTCAATATCATTAGTATTCAGAAAGATATCGGCATTACAACGAGCAGAATTTTAGTTCCTATCGAAGAGAAGCTAAAAGATGAGGGTTGTACACAAATTGATATTTTTTAAACTTATATCTTTGAATAGTTATATTGAATTGTATAGTGGTTAGAATTTGATGTGAACGAAAAATTACGCTATGTTTCGCGCATATGCAGTAAAACATTATTTACTGAAAATGCTCATATTTCCTGTAATATTCGAACATTTTTTTCCAAATTTTTACAAAATGATTCTCTAACATATTGTCATTTTTTCTGTAAGTTTCGTATAATATAACAGAAAACTCTGCATGTTATAGGCAAGAAACAGGCGGGAAAATTTTGTATTTTTAAAAAAAACACCTTTATATCTTCCCAAATATTTGTGCTGAGTTTACGAAAAATCCTTCCGTAATAAAATCAAAATCAAAGGAAATTATCGCAGAAAGAAGATTCTTATACCATTTTAAGATTTAAAAACTTACCTACCAAATGTATTTTCGTATTATTTTTCCTTCATTTATTTATTTTTCTAATTTCTTCCGCTATTAGCCGAGAGCAGCCCGTGGTGCCCCTAGCTGCTTACGCGAGTAGCCTGCCACTGTATCCAGTGGATCCTATTAGCCGACGACGATCGGTGGCGCATCAGAACAACATGTTGCCGCCTGTTGGCCTAGCCGGCAACATTCGGTGGCTCAGACGTTTGAGGAGGCATTGTAGTAAATGGAGCCTATTAGCCGGGGGCAACCGGTGGCGCTACTGATCATCCAATGCAGCTGAGAGCGCATATGACACATCATTTGGAAATCTTCTCTCAGCTCTACAGTACTTCATTTAGCTGTCTATTGCATTTGCTTTTTTGCGATATCTTCTTTAAATGGCCAAGGAATCGAGAAAGCAACACACTTAATGAAATTGTTTGAAAACAAGTTGAAGATTTCATTCTTGAGGTGGATCCCTGATATATAATTGTGTGTCATTATCAATTTTGAAAAAATTATTAAAATGTAAGAAATAAATTGTACACAAACGCAAATTTGTGTCGCTGCAAAGCTATTTTTTAAACTTTAAATTAATTTTATTTATACTAAGATAATAATAATATATTATTTCATGTTTAATCAATATTAACAATTAATGTAATTAATAATATAATATATAATTATCATATAATATAAGTTCCATAAACTGATATCTAAGTTCCATTTTTTAGTCATTTTATTTAAAGAATTTGCATTCCATA